>MCJB01027665.1:50895-80304 GCA_002018475.1 Nicotiana obtusifolia
GGGGGGGGGGGGTGATGTTTCCACCAAATAATTAGACATTAATTTCTAATTAATTTGTTAACTTCCCACTAGAATCAATAATTAACTCCTTACCAACATAATTAGGTAATATCCTAGTTTACTTAAAATACTAATCACTTCATACATCTTACTATCATGGTCATGTGGTACCTTGTACGGTACTAGTCCATAAATACGGGGTATTATAGCTTGAACCGTATTTTATCCCAAATTGATAACCTTTAACGAAACTCATTTTCTTTGATTTGTTTACCCTCTATCCTTCTCGGCACTTACTTATCACCTGTTATAAATAGCGTAAATACTTATAATCTCAAAAATAATCTCATTCCCGAGCTGTCGATTAACTTACGACGAAACTTTAACATACGAAAACGCGAAATGTAACAAGTAAAACATGAAGAAGATAAAAGTTGATAATTTAGAGGATAAGATAGATATTTGGCAATCAAAATTTTTGAGAAATTTGATTGAGTGACCTCCTGAATATTATAGGCATAGTTAAGTGATTTTTCTGTTACAAACAAAAGATAGATGGCTTTACTAAAAAATTTCAAATAGTTGAATGACCATTTAAGTAATGGACTCTAAACTAAAACACTTGATCATCAACGAGCGTATAACGTTATACTTTTCCTCAAAAAAATTATCTAGTTTCTTCCATTCCATAAATCTCTTGCAATGCACACTGGTCGGCTTCCAAATCCTCTTCAGTTCCTTCATGAACTTGCATCACTCGTAACAGCAAAAAGGGCCTTTTGAGAGGTAGGCATCACCCAACTCCATCTGAAAATCTATTTAACAGTTCTCACGACTAACTTGCATCTTTACAAGGGAGAAAACGGTGTAATTACCTTCCATGCCTATTCCACAAATATAAGAACTTGATGCACAACACGCTGCCCTTTTTCTAAAGATTCATGTGAGCATTATATGACAATTTTATATGAATCTATATACAATTGAAAGCATGCAAAATGCTGAAAAAACGAAAAAGAAAGAAAAACAAATGCTACATCAGCAAGGTTCATCGGCACAACATCACAAGTCAAAGATACTTACACCACAACAAATGATTAATCTCTACGTAAAGTGGACAATGCTCTACACTTCCATATCCAGATAAAACAAAATTAGTTCTATTCCAATGAAGTACCTTCATTTCCATCTCTGTTATCCTCCATCACCCTCTCTCTTGATAATCTGTCGTATTAAACAAACATAAGATTTTCCCTACAAATGAGATCATAGTTTTTGCTCATTAATCCTAAATAGTTATTACTAAATGACTGTTAAGTTAAGAAATTTTTTAAAAATTGAATATCAATGAAGAAAGCCGAGAAAGATAATAAATTAGAATATCTCAGAAAAATGATTAAATTCTAAATAATAAGCAAATCAAAGAGTAGTAACTAATTTAAGCCAAGTTAGAATGTAATATAGACAAAAAAAAAATTATAAATGGAATTCTCTAAGGGATCTATCGATATCTCTTACCTTCAATACCAAAATGAAAGATACCAAAGCCAAACAAATTTGTGTACTGATTCGCAGGGGTGAGATCATATTAAATTCAATATAAAGTTGGTGTGTCATTAGTTCCATAATCGCATTATCAAGTTTGGAATTTGAGGTGCTATCTTACCCCATTTTGATCTACTGAAATCTCTATAAAAAGGGAAATACGGGAGCAACAAAAGATTATCTTTTTGGGTCCATTTTCTTAAAATATACAAAGAAATAGCCTTTGAAAGTTTTTCCCTTTTAATCACCAAACCCGCTGTATTTCAAAAGTGTGTCTATTTCTCAAAGTACTGAAAATAGTATAGGCAATATTACCGTGTTGGTTATTTGGGTCATTGCACAAGTCAAATTTCTTCATTTTATATCTCTTTAAAATACTAGATCGCTTTCATACAATCGTTCATTTTGTATTTACAATTTGATTACAGTCTTCGCAGATATTTTTGAAAGGTTATCTAAGAATCACTTTCAAATGATAAATTCATCTTTACTCTAAAATTGGTCAAATTAATTCTCAAAGAATCCAAAGGAAAAAATCAATGTAGGCTAATAGATTGCACCAGACACAACCTCAAGCATGGGTATTATCTGAAAATTCCACAAAACTGTGTAATGATTTTTATGTATATTCCATGAAAATTAATTGAATATCACAAAAAGTAAAACAAAACAAAAAGATGCAAACTTCAGTGCTACAACAAAATTAAAATCAGGCTTAAATCGAAAATACTGGATACAAAGTTAGCTAAAATACTCACCAAATATTTAATCGAACAAACAGATCTGAAACCTGAAAAGAGAGATATATCTTTGGCGAGTAAGAGTAATGTTGAATTCCGAATACATAAATAAATAAAAGGCCAACCAAACATGAGAGATAAATAAATCACTTACCTCTGAGAAAGAAGCAGAGTGAAAAACGAAAGAAGAAAAAATAATTGAAGATGAAAAGAAGAGTTTTACCGCTGGCTAGTGGGAGGAAGAAGAGTAAAAAGAGATGCGTTATGAAATGATGAGATTGATGTTAGAAAGGCAGGAGTGGAAGAAAATAAAGCCCTAATTAAGAGGAGGAATTATGTAAAAGCTACTATTCGAAAAGATTAGAAATTGTTTTTTATTATTTTGAATAGGATGAAAAATAGGGTTAAAGGCCAAAAGTTGGAGAAAAAGTAAAATGTGTATTCTGATTGATGAGATGTGCCACATAAGCTTGTCAAATCCCTCTTTTATGTATTTATATAGATATAGATATTATGTGTTACCAGTTAATAGCAATAAGGCTACTTGAGACATTATGCATTACTCTGGCTAACAGAAACTGTGCATTACCTGTAAGGAGAAACATTTATATGTTTACATTTAGATCACACGCAACTGATTTTTAGCCTTCAAAAAATCAATCAGATCTTATACTACTCAAAATAATATATTTGTTACTTGCAAAAGTGTTTCAAAGAAAGAGGACATTAGTTTATCAAATGCAAAGAGGGTGGAAAACAGATTGATAAGGATTATTACAGAAATAGAAAATTTAGATTTTCTTCTGAGTCTTTAAAAAAATCAATTGAAGGTACTCAGTGAAAGAATTTGGTGAAGAAAAATAAGTTGACATTAAAAAGCAAATAAAGAGTTACTTGCACTGAACAAAGACGTGGTCATACATCTACTTTAAGTTAAAAAATAATACATGAATGTGGATTACGAAAGCAAGCTTCAACAACGGACATATAAAAAAAATTGCTTTATCGTTTATAGTATTATCTATCCAAACCGGTTCATTAAGTAACTATGGGATAAACTATTAAATTAAATAGAACTGTAAATACTAAGTTCATTAACCATTAAAATGGAAATAATTAAAATGGAAATTACATTAGGTCATGATTCACACTTTTTGTTATGACCCAAAATTCACTAAAGGTCGTGATGGCGCCTTACACCGTCATTAGGCAAGCCAACGGTGATTAATCAACTTAATTACTCATTTTATTACTTTGAAATCATAATTTTCATTAATTAAATAGCACGAAATAGAACTTACAAGGTAAAATGATAATAATTACATGAACTACCATACCAAACATCCAGTAGAAGCCCCTAAAATCCGGTGTCACAAGTGCATGAGCATCAATTAAGAAATATAATAAAATACAACATCTGTCTGGAATACAAGTTAGACGGAAGAATATAAATAACTCTGATGGAGATTCTGTATGTTACAGACGTAACAAGGAATGCAGCTCACGATAAAGTCCCTGCAATAGCAGCGCCTTTGCGCCCAAAAGACCACCAGACATATATGTACCTGCACAGTAAGTGCAGCAAGTGCAACATGCGTACGTAAATCAACGCGTACCCAGTAAGTATTTAGCCTCACCCTGGAGAAGTAGTGACGAGGGGTCGACACTTACTAATGGTCCAATAAATCATGTACAGTAAGAAGTAAACATATGTGAGGTAGAGTAAGTAAATGGAATAAACAAGTATAAATACGTTGTACAATCCTCCTTTCGACAGTAAACTCAAGTTTCTCAATTAGCAGTTATCTCCTCAACCGGAGCATATATATATATATATATATATATATATATATATATATATAATGGACCTCATTAGGTAGGTCGTCACAATTCAAATCAGGAAAACTCGCAGATACACTGGCTTCATGTAAAATATTATGCACGATTCCGTAAGAGTATTTTATAGAAATGCCGAGGCGTACAGCCCGATCTCATCATACTGTGTGCACTGCCGAGGGTTGAACGGCACGAACCATAGATAAATCTATTATACTGCTGAGGCGAACGACTCGCTCCCATGAGAGTGTGGTACATAATCCTACCGAGGCAAACGGCCCGATCCTATTAGAATAAGAAGCTTTAACGGATCCTTGCCCACTCACGATTAACGTGTGAGTTATGAATTTTTAAGGAAAACCTTTCGATGAAAACGCATAGTGGGGGAGAAATTCGTAAGAGGAACACAATTAACACATATGAATATAACACCTACGGGGTAAATTCCCCCTCACAGAGTTAGACAGGAGACTTACCTCACTCCGAAGCTCCATAATCGGCTTCAATGTCTCTCTAACACCTCGAACCGATGGCCATTATTCCAAAACTAGTCAAACAATGTGCAAACCGATCAAAATATACCCCAATACGTATAATTTAACAATCTATAAAAAATTTCAACTCCGCTCGAAAAGTCAACCAAAAGTCAACGGTGGGTCCCACGTCTCGGAATCCGATAAAATTATAAAATTCGAACACCCATTCAACCACGAATCCAACCATACCAAAATTAGTCAAATCCGATAACAACTCAACCTTCAAATCCTTAAATTATAGTTTATGAAGTTTCTACAATTTTTCCTAAATTTTCGTTTCAAAATACTAATTAAATGATAAAAATAATGATATATCCATGTATATAACCAAATCCGAGTTAGAATCACTTCCCCCGATGAATTTCTTGAAAAACCCATGGAAAATCGCCACAAACCGAGCTTCTAAAGTCCAAATGTGAAATAATACGCTAACCCTAGTTTATAAAGTACAAAAATCTGATCTCCCATTGTGCTGACCCCACATTTTTTGTGCGGTCCAAACATTCCAAGTCCTGCGGCCGCGATCCAAATTGTGCGGTCGCATATCTGCAGTTACTACACTACTAGACCTCAATAAATTACGCCATAATTTTCTGTACAAATATCCAAATGATTAATAGTTTATCTTTCTGGAAACTAGACTCAAAGGGCTACAACTTTCATTTTTAGATCATCTCCAAATTCCTTATAGAGTAAAAGATATACGCTTCCGAATTCAAAACATCAAACCTGTAGATTCCCCTTTCTGCGGCCGCAAGAGGATTTCTGCAATCCGCACATTTCTTCTACAGTCCGCACATGAGGCTTTGCCTCAGCACTCCAAAATGCGCCCTCCGCATTTCAACTGTTCCAGAACATCATCAGAGTGTCGAAATGCCCAAGCTCGTTCAAAACTCACTCTGAAACACACCCAAGCCACTCGGGACCCCATCCGAATATACCAACAAGTCCCGTAACATAACATGGACCTACTCGAGGCCTCAAATCACACATAACAACATCAAAATCATGAATCGCACTTTAAATCGAACTTAATAAACTTTGAATCTTTCAACTTCCAAAACCCGTGCCAAAACGTATCAAATCAATCCGGAATGACTTTAAATATTTGCACACAAGTCATAAATGACATAACGAAGCTACTGAAATTTCCAGAACCAAAATCCGAACTCGATATCATAAAAGTCAACTTCTGGTCAAATTTGTGAACATTCCAAACCTTTAAATTTCAAATTTTCGCCGATTAGTGCCGAAACCTCATAGAAATATCCAAATAAAATTGCGGGCATACGCTCAAGTCCGAAATCATCAGACGAACCTATTGGAGCCTTCAAATCCCGATTCCGAGGTCGTTTACTCAAAAGTCAAGCCTTAGTCAACTCTTTCAACTTAAAGCTTCTGAATCAACTCTGAACTTCCCAAAATCCAAGTCCGACCACACGTACAAGTCATTATACATGAAGTAAAGCTACTCAAGGCCTCAAATAGGCGAACGACGAGTTATAGGTCAAAACGATCGGTTGGGTCGTTACATTCTCCCCCACTTAAACATATGTGCATCCTCGAACGTGCCAAGAACTGTTCCAGAGTTGTCCAAATTACTGTTTAACACCTCGGGCACCTGCTCGTGCCACCACAACCCATGTGAGCACATTAGCTCAAGCCAGACCGAAGATCCTCCCTATAACCTTAGCTAACAAGCCTTTGAACCAAATTCCAACATCCAGAATTCTCCACGAGACGCAATTCTAACATACGAACACCGCATCAATCACCATACATTGTACCAAAACATGATCGTGCACCTATACTGAAATCACACCATGCATCACATAAGTCGCTTGCCCATAATAACATCCTCCGACCATAATAGCTGCAAATTTCATAAATTTGGTGCCTGCAATATACCTTATAACACATATAAGCTCTGTTCCAACTCTCGCAATACTACAACGATGAAAGAGATCCATAGGGACTCATAACTACTCATCAAATCAATAACTCACGGAGTTTCTCCGCTTGACAAGAACTGTTACCTCATTTTGAACTGAATAGGGACATTCTCTCTTTATTATACCTTACATAAGTCCGATCGCACCGATTTAAAGTCCAATAATCTCGTCTCACCCAATACAAGCTGCTCGAGCAATAAGCCGCCTCAAACACCGGCAAAAATCTCATATGACGCCATCAATGCGCTAACAAGCTACAAAATCAAATGTGATACATAAGGAAAAACGAACTCTGGAAAAGAACTACCCAGCCCGCATAACGAATAAAACAACTTAAAAGATGCTATGAACCTTTCTCAGAGAATGAGAAACAAAATAAACAGAAATAAGTATAGGGAACCGTATTTAACATCTCACTGTTGCGACGTGCAAACCCGATCCAAATATGATATTGTTGGGGCGTACAATCCAATCCAAACACGACATCGTTGGAACCCGCAACCCGATCCACACAACATACCCGTGGCGGCGTGCCACCCGATCCAAACAATAACAATCAAGAAGAAAACACCCATCATGTAATGCTTATACTTACGAAATGTCTGAATATCAACCATAAGCACACTAAGTGCATAATACAACCCTAGGGAGACGGATAGCGCCATGCGCTACAATACTCCAAGCACGAATAAGGTGCAATAGATGACCTGCATCTTGAGAGCCATCTTGCTCATATAACACCATAAGCTACACGGGATCACAACACATGTGCGAACAATCAAGCCGTCTCACACCCACATGGTACAACAGTATAACAGATGAAATAGACGGCAACAGGAACAACATCCACTACACCCAAAGACTCATCCATAAGCAATGTTATGCAGGTAACACATCTGACCTGATGTAGAGAACACATTCACCTTAGGCCCACCAACGGACCTCAAGCTGATCCTAATCATACCATACTAGGCCAACCACCTTTCAAGAATCCATAGTGGCCCTATTCATGACACATCCACAGAAAAAAAAAAGCGTCTTTCAAGCATGAGCTCTCATATTAGCGATAGTACCAAAATCTCTATACTCGGTTTCAACCTTTAATAATCAAGTGACTAACATGTCACGCTTATACAATCTTCTCGTGGAATACGCTCCCATGACCTTCCGCACCAGGTAGCAAAGTTTGCATCTCCATACCACCAATCGTACAAATTCTGTAAAGCAAATCAAGAATCCGCAAATCAATGCATAATGCCTTTACCACATAACGCCATTCTCAGGCGACACTAAGATAATGTCAGCTCACTCTGAACATCGGAATTCTTCCCTGCTCATCCGAGCTCATGACATTCTTATCAACACTGAGCCGTAACCTTGATCCTCAACTTCCAGTTTCTACACCGCTCACTGCACCTAACGTGCTGCTATGCGAGAATCCCAAAACTTTATCATAACTCATGAACCACTGGTAGAATAAACACTTCATTGGCTAGAAACCTTTCACTTAACTCATTTCAGAAGAACCATTGCAACATGCAATTGAATTCCCACAACTGCAGAAAATACAAACCTCAAGTCGTGGTATAAACCACCATAACTCTTCCTGGATCCATTTACACAACAAGGCCATAGGAATCGAATACCTCCCAAATCAAGCAAATTACGGTGGTCGTCAAGCCCGTAAGTACAACCACAAACCACATGTATAACTTAATACGCCAAAGGAACTGATCATTGCCACAACCATGCTGATTCAAACAATTACTAACCGACCCCACTTCTTCCAATTTACTCGAGACTTGCCTTAGAAATAATAATAGCTCCGTTCAAAACATAACGAAACCCAATAACACTGATCCCGAGTGACCTAATCCACGAGATTGCATCGTCTCAATACCCATGAACCATCTCATACCCTCCTTATGCGCACAATAACATTTCCAACTAGTACACCAATTCTGAAAGATCCTCTAAAAATCCGAAGTTATTTTCTCCCAGTTCTCCAATACTGCACCGCAGACCCGATGATAATATAGAACACTCCAAGGCCCTTTCATAATCTACTGCAAGAAAACTCTATCCTTAACCACACAACGGACCTGAAATCCTTAGGCATTGCACTTTCTCGAACCATCAACATTAGAAATATCAATTTGATTTTGACATCGCTACATTCCACTATCTCTGACAACCGCTTCTCAGGCACCATTTCACAACACCCTGCCCTGAAGGCAAATTGAAGAAGACCACAACACCGGCGAACCTTAATGTGTTCAAACAAGGACGACAACACTACATCACAAATAAGAACTCCACCACACTCGAAAATATCAAGTCTCGTTACTCCATCAACCAAGGCCTGAACATCCATAGTCCGATTATCTTTCCTCCACTGGAATAAAATGCCGAACCTATAAATCATGCACTGACAAATCCTCCATTCAAGTCATTCACTATCTCGACACATAAACGAGCAACCCACTATTACATCCATATTGTGCGATAACAATGCACGAACATCATAGCAATCTGTGCATAGCCTCAAAACCATCGGAAATACAGCTACTGAACTGAAATGACAGAACATCCTTCCGCAAGGCAACAATAATAGCCTATCCGAATACGCAGGAAAAACATGCTGCATCACGTCTGCAGTACCACTACAACTCCTCAATGCCCAATTGATAACAAGTGCTCCATGTCGCATAAGATTGAGTAGGAAAAAAATAAAGGCATAAGCCTTAAGGAATCAAATCGCACGAAGAGGAATCAAGAAGGAAAGTACTCCTAATAACCATGTAGCCTCTCGAAGATAAGTACATACGTCTCCGTACCGATCCGCAAGACTCTACTAGACTTGCTTATGACTCGTAAGACCCAAGTGAACCTAGAGCGCTGATACTAAGCTGTTATGACCCAAAATTCACTAAAGGTCGTGATGGCGCCTTACACCGTCGTCAGGCAAGTCAACAGTGATTAATCAACTTAATTACTCATTTTATTACTTTGAAATCATAATTTTCATTAATTAAATAGCACGAAATAGAACTTACAAGGTAAAATGATAATAATTACGTGAACTACCATACCAAACATCCAGTAGAAGCCCCTAAAATCAGGTGTCACAAGTGCATGAGCATCAACTAAGAAATATAATAAAATACATCTGTCTGGAATACAAGTTAGACGGAAGAATATAAATAACTTTGATGGAGATTCTGTATGTTACGGACGTAACAAGGAATGCAACTCACGATAAAGTCCCTGCAATAGCAGCGCCTTTGCGCCCAAAAGACCACCAGACATATATGTACCTGCACAGTAAGTGCAGCAAGTGCAACATGAGTACGTAAATCAATGCGTACCCAGTAAGTATCTAGTCTCACCCCGGAGAATTAGTGACAATGGGTCAACATCGACACTTACTAATGGTCCAATAAATCATGTACAGTAAAAAGTAAATAGATGTGAGGTAGAGTAAGTAAACAAAATAAACAAGTATAAATACGTGGTACAATCCTCCTCTCGACAATAAACTCAAGCTCTCAATTTGTAGTTATCTGCTCAACCGGAGCATATATATATATATATATATATAATGGACCTCACCAGATAGATCGTCACAATTCAAATCAGGAAAACTCGCAGATACACTAGCTTCGTGTCAAATATTACGCACGATTTCACAAGAGTATTTTATAGAAACGTCGAGGCGTACGACCATATCCCATCATACTGTGTGCATAGCCGAGGGTCGAACGGCACGAACCATAAATGCATCTATTATACCGCCAAGGCGAACAACACGCTCCCACGAGAGTGTGGTACATAATCCTGCCAAAGCGAACAATCCGATCCCATTAGAATAAGAAGCTTTAACGGGTCATTGACCCCCCACTCATGATTAATGTGTGAGTTATGACTTTTAAGGAAAATCTTTCGATGAAAACGCATAGCGCGGGATAAATTCATAAGAGGAGCACAATTATTTTGCGGCTAATCATGAAGCTCGTCAAATCTCTACAATAGCAAGTCTATCACTCTACGCAAACCTAATCTCAAATCGTAACGTAAAATAAAGGAATCTAATAGGCAAGGACAACTCAAGTAGTACAGTTAAACATAGTGTGAACCTAAGTCTACCTGGACATAATCAATAATTCTAGTATACGCATGGACACTCATCATCTCATACGTGCGTAGCTCCTACAATATTTAACACATATGAATATAACACCTACAGGGTAAATTTCCCCTCACAGGGTTAGAAAGAAGACTTACCTCGCTCCGAAACTCCATAACCGGCTCCAACGTCTCTCTAACACCTCGAACCAATGGTCATCATTCCAAAATTAGTCAAATAACGTGCAAACGAATCAAAATATACTCCAATACGTATAATTTAACAATTTATAAAAAATTTCAACTCCGCTCAAAAAGTTAATTAAAAGTCAACGGTGGGGCCCACGTCTCGAAATCAGACAAAATTACAAAATTCGAACACCCATTCAACCACGAGTCCAACCATGCCAAAATTAGTCAAATCCGATCACAACTCGACCTTCAAATCCTCAAATTATAATTTATGAAGTTTCTACAATTTTTCCCAAATTTTCATCTCAAAATACTAACTAAATGATGAAATGATATAATCATGTATATTAACCAAATCCGAGTTAGAATCACTTATCCCGATGAATTTCTTGAAAAACCCACAAAAAATCCCCACAAACCGAGCTCCCAAAATCCAAATGTGAAATAATACTCTAACCCTAGTTTATAAAGTACAAAAATCTGATCTCCCATTGTGCTAACCGCACATTTTTTTTTGCGGTCTACACATTCCAAGTCCTGCGGCTGCGATCCAAATTGTGCGGTTGCACATCTATAGTTACTACACTATCAGACTTCAGTAAATTTGCCATAACTTTCCGTACAAATGTCCAAATGATGAATGGTTTATCTTTCTGGAAGCTAGACTCAAAGAGCTACAACTTTCATTTTTGGATCATCGCCAAATTCCTTATAGATTAAAAGATATAAGCTTCCGAAATCAGAACATCAAACCTGCAGATTCCCCTTTCTGCAGCTGCAAGAGGATTTCTGCGGTCTGCACATTTCATCTGCGGTCCGCACATGAGGCTTTGCCTCAGCACTCCAAATGTGCCCTCCGCACTTCAACTGCTTCAGAACATCATCAGAGTGCCGAAATGTCCAAACTCGTTAAAAACTCACCCCGAAACACACCCGAGCCACTCGGGACCTCGTCCGAATATACCAACAAGTCCCGTAACATAACACGGATCTACTCGAGGCCTCAAATCACACGTAACAACATCAAAATCACGAATCACACCTCAAATCGAACTTAATGAACTTTGAATCTTCCAACTTCCAAAACTCGTGCTGAAACGTATCAAATCAGTCTAGAATGACTTCAAATTTTTGCATACAAGTCATAAATGACATCACGAAGCTACTGAAATTTCTGGAACCACATTCGAACTTGATATCATAAAATTCAACTTCTGGTCAAACTTATGAACATTCCAAACCTTTAAATTTTTAATTTTCGCTGATTAGTGCCGAAACCTTCTAGAAATATCCAAATGGAATTGCGGGCGTACGCTCAAGTTCGAAATCATCATATGAACCTATTTAAAATAGAGATAGTCAGCCCTTAATCAATTCTTTTAACTTAAAGCTTCCGAATAAACTCCGAACTTTCTAAAATTCAATTCCGACCACACATACAAGTCATAATACATGAAGTGAAGCTACTCAAGGTCGCAAACAGCCGAACGACGCGCTAGAGGTCAAAACGACCGATCGGGTCGTTACACTTTCTTTGCTTATAACCACGGAACCATGGAAAGAAAACAACCCAAGGTCTTCTTGTACCTATCCGTTAAGTCAAATCCTGGGAAGTTCTCAACCACCTAATTCCTACTTATTTTTTGCTTGCACTTGAAGCCTATACCAAGATATTGAGTGACTTAGCTTAACTATCAATTGCTTCACTAGCTATAAAATGCTTCATTACCATCTTTCTATACTCTGCAAAATATAATCAATCAGTCGATCAACAAATCAAGACAATTTCAAATTGGTCACTTCAAAATATTTCAAGTGAACTTTTAAACACACGATTTCGATTCTGAAGTTTGTGAAAATGTTAAGGTTCGATACAAATAGTCAAACAGACAAATGTCACCATTAGATTTAAGTGATGGAGGAGAAAATAGATATAGGCTTTACTTAAATAGAAGTGCTGGAGAGCACTCTCACCTACATTGTTCTCCAAAGGTGTTGCAGCAGGCTATTAAGAGGGCTCTCAATATTTTATTCTGCAAAAGAAATTACAGTTATGATAAGGTAGAAATATTAAATTTCCAACAAAGGGAAGATGCAGAAAAATCTCAAATCTCCTAATAGACTTTGGACAAACAAAAGAATAGTTCACAATCAAGAGCTGGAGACATCTTGTCCTGTAAAAAGAAAAATGAAAGCCATCTTAAACGAAAGGAAGGTGGCATTTCTGATGACATATCATGCACTATTTTTCATTGAAAGACTAACGGCTTCAAGTTGGCCGAGCAGCATAATCAAATTGTTGCGGTATAAAGGAAATTGGTGTTCAAGCCTATACCGTGACTTGGTTATCCTGTTCTAGGACAACTCTTTATTCCCTACTCTATTACAAGGCACAACAACAAAGAAAATAATTATAGGTAATTATTACAAGAAAGAGGGAAATAACCAAAACACTGACAAAGGAGAAAAAAGATTGAAACACTTTACATGAAATAAATATGCTGGGCATCCAAAATATATAATTTTATACTCACCTGATATTATACAGTAGAATTAAGATTGAATGTTCCAAAGCAGAAGTGTTTTCGAACCTAGTTGAAGTTGCTGATGTAATACAAGCATAGAGTAATTTCTATCAAGAGTCAAAGCAAAATTGGAAATTGAAGCTTAATACAAACAGGAAAAATGACGAACACAAGGATGGCCAAAGATGACGTATAAATAAAAAAAAAATACCATATTTGGGAAACATCTTCACAGCCTAATCCCACAGTACAAACTCTGTGAAATCCCAATGAAACGGAAAAGCCGTAAAGTAAAAAATTTCTCAGGAATCCGGTGCTTGAACTGATTGCAAAAATTTAATGTAAGAAGCGGGTAACAAAAAAGTTTAATAAGGAAACACATGATCATACACCAATCAAACATGATGAATTTTGTACCTCGAATATTTCTCACAGAAGGAAATTGCTTCTCCTCAATTGATTTCTTCTCTATCTTTGATTTCTTCTCCATCGTGGCTGCAATTGGAATTGAAGACCTTAAGGTTTTGTTTTGAAACGCTAATGTGTTTAATTCTTTCACCCCTGTTGATTTACCTGGAAAGTTTCTGCTTTGGTAAAAGCAAGAGCCCGTTGTATTAGGGAAAAGAAACGACCATAATTAGAGAAACAGTTTAAAAGAGTTAATTTGGGTAGTAACCGCTGTCGAGAAACACTAAAAAAGGAGAAAAAAGAGAAAAGCAAATCCTGATCATTGAGCCTAGCCACATCACCAGAGCTAGGTCCTTGTTTTATAGATTTATATACAGTAAAATACCTCTATTACAGCTTCGTTTGTTCTAAATATTTTTGGATGTTATAGCAAAATTTTTCAGATTCCAAAACTCAACATGTCGTGATGACGCCTATCACAGGACTAGATAAGCAGACATTCACAATAAAAATGGGTATTTTGTATTAATATTTTGATAAAGCAATTTTAACAATAATAACTCTCATAAATAGTCGATATAAACAACTGCGACTCGGATATAATTTTTCCAAAATTTGGGTGTCACTGAGTACATGAGCATATGTACAATAACATAGTCTGAAACACCATCTAAAAAGGTAGAACAACATAAATAAAACTAAGAGATAGAGGAGGAGAGTCAAGGTCTGCGGACGCCAAAGCAGCTGCCTCGATGATCTCCGAACGGGTAAAACTCCAAGATCAGCAACCACCTTCCCTGAAAACACCTGGATCTACACACGAAGTGCAAGGTGTAGCGTGAGTACAACCAACTCAATAAATAACAAGTCTGACCTTTGGATTGAAAACAGTGATGAGCCCAGCCAATATTGTACAAATACAGAGTTCAACAGTACAGAAAATGCAGACATACTTCCAGATTTAACAGTTAAGTCAACACAGATAAAATATGCCAAGTGTGATTGATACGAGGAATATGACATCTCTATATCTATAAGCCAACATGAACACCGCATGTGATGCAAACAATGAAAATCTTACATACTCACACTCTCGAAGCACTCAATTTGACTGTCTTAATTCTCGCTCGTCACATTCAGTCAATCAGCGCTGTACGGTGCCGGCTACGGTGTGTCCATAAGGCCTGTTGCGATGCGCAACCCGATCCACATATAGCCATAAGGCTTGTTGCAACGTGCAACTTGATCCACATATAGCCATAAGGTTTGTTGCAACGTGCAACCCCATCCACATATAGCCATAAGGCTTGTTGGGCGTGCAACCCGATTCACATCCTAAGGCCTGTTGCGGCGTGCAACTCGATCCACAAATCTCACTCATAGCACGGCTTTCAAGTCCCAACTCAGTTACCAATCTCTCTAGTCTCTCAAGCTCACCACATTCATGCTAAGCAGCCCAAATCAATGATACATGATGTGACAATAAATGATACATAGATTGAGATATGATATGCAATGATGAATGCGACTGAGTAAGTAACTGCAAATTAAGCAAATAATTTCAACAGAAAAAGAACAACCACTGTAGGTCCCAATAGTACCAGCTCATAGCCTAAACATGATTTCTAATATAATTCACAGCTCAAATGCTCTAACACATAGAGTACATTAATACTATTTAGATAAGGTGACTACACAGTCCCACGAACTCAGCTAAGTCATAATTACTACGGTGCACGCCCACACGCCCCTCACCAGCATGTGTGTCACCTCAACATTGATCACATAACACGAAATTCAGGGATTCTTACCCTCAGAATCAAGTTTAGAAGTGTTAATTACCTCAAACAGTGCAAATCTCTACTCCAATAAGCCCTTGCTTGCGAATCGCCCTCCGAACGCCTAGAATCTATCCACAAATAATTTGATACAATCAACACGAGCTATAGGAATCAATTCCATATGAAAAAGCTAAGTTCTTAATAAAAAATCAAAAAGTCAACTCAAAAGGTCAACCCGAGTCCACGTCTCGGAATTCGACAAAATTAATAAAATTCGAACACCATTCAACCACGAGTCCAACCATACCAAAATTACTCAAATCCGATCACAACTCGACCTTCAAATCCTCAAATTAAAGCCTAGAAAATTTTTACAAATTTTTTCCAATTTTCAACTCAAATCACTAATTAAATGAGAAATCAATGATATACTCATGTAATTTAACCAAAACTGAGTTAGAATCACTTACCCCAATCACTCTCTTGAAAATCTCTCCAAGAATCACCTCAATCCGAGCTCCCAAAATTAAATTGTGAAATAAACTCAAACCCTCATTTTTGAGAATTTTATTCTGTCAAAATATCCCTTCTTCGTCACAGAAATTTTATTTTCCCCAGATAAACCGGCCGGGTCATTACAAATTACTGTTATAGAAAACATATATTACAAAAGAGCATGAAATTTGGTTCTGGAGAAACTTAGCTTTTATAGTGAAGTGTTGTTATATGAGGATGCTATTATAGAGAGGTCCGACTGTAGATGTGAAAAACCCCCCAACGCCCTCGTGGTCAAGTAAGCTTCATTTGATACTCTCCCGCTTGAAATTGTTTGAGCCTATTTGACCGGAGCGAAGTTTAGCAATTTTTTTTTTTTTAAATTTATGGTCATTAAGGATAAAATACAAATTTTAAAGTTACATTCTTTATAAATTTGAAAAAAAGACCAAAAAAACATAGGCTCATTTTTTTAAAAACGGAGAAAGAATTAGAATTTCCTCTTACGGTTACATAAGTCGTTTGATATTTAAGCAGTATATTGCTATCAAGATATTGCAACTCTTTTCCTTGCCCTTGCCCCTATTTTCTTGAGATTCATTTGATAAAGTTATTCATTCCGTAATAAATTTCATATTCGCAAACTAAGTACTATGTTATATGCTCAGCACATTTTTGTAGCATAATATATTGGGACTTCCCTAAACTTGATACTTTTTATTTGATACACATCTAAAGTAGTTTTGATCTTAATTATCCCCTTCAACTTGATAGTTTTGCTGAATATAATGCAGTTTCACTCGAGTTTTTTTTTCTTTTTTTCTTTTTACATATTTGACATGGAAATAAAAAGAAATACATAATTGAAACAAATTGTCATCATATCTAAGATGAAATATAAAAATATACAATTGAAATATATTATCTTAGCTTAAAAATAGTGTTCGAGTAAAAAAATAAAATTCAAGCAACTTTTTAATGGATTTTGAGGGAAAGAGACAAAAAAAAAAAAGGAGCACATAGATGGGATAAAGAGTCATTGCATCTAAATAAGAAATAAATAACAAAACATAGTTTTGATTTTACTATTTTAGCTAAAACTTTTTTATCTGGTTAAAAATAATGAAGCTTTAGCTAATTTGTTTTTTATAGCTAGTACAGAATAAAACTAAACAATTAGAATAAATATCTTGCATCAAAAGAAGAAATAAAAGGAAATACATACTAGAAACACCATTATTTTGGCAAAAATATTTATCTGGCTAAAAATAATTGATCTTAGTCAAATTTCTTTACATATTTAGCAAAAAAAGAAGAAATACACAGTAAAACAAATAGCCATTGTACCCAAACAAGGAAATTAAAATCATAAATTGACGTAAAATATGTGTGATATATTAAGAAGAAGTAAGAAATATATACAATTAGAATAAAATAAATTATTTTATATGATTATATAGCAGTTAACAGTTGAAAAATACCCCACTTGAAAGCTGATTTTTTAATTTCTCATCACTTTCATGCGCCTACTCTCTTTGCCACGCCAGCATTCAAGGGGGTAAAAGCTATCAAACAACCAAGTTTATGGGAATAATTATGACCAAAAATAGTTCAAGTGTGTACTAAATAAAAGGTGTCAAGTTCAGTGTAACGATCCGATCGGTCATTTTGTGAATTAGCATTTTGTTCAGTGGCTTAAGGTCTCGAGCGGCTTCGTATCATATATTATGACTTGCGTGTATGGTCGAATTCGATTTTTGGATGATTCAGGATGTATTTGGAAGAACAATTCTTGTTTTAGAAGCTTAAGTGAAAAGAGTTGACAGGAGTTTGATTTCTGTCTAGACGACTGCGGGATGGTATTTTGATGATTCAATTAGCTTGGTATGGTGATTTTGGACTTAGTCCAGTGTCCGTATTTGGATTTCAAGGTCCGTAGGTTAATTTGATGCACTTTGGTGAAAATTGAAAAGTTGAGGGTTTGAAAGGTTGAGAGGTTTGATCGGGAGTTGACTTTGTGGATATCGGGCTCGGATTGCGATTCCGAGAGTTGGAATAGCTCGTTATGTTATTTGAGGCTTGCATGCAAAATTCGAGGTTATTCCAGGTTGATTTGATATATTTCGGTGCGAGTTGTAGAAGTTGAAAGTTCATAAGTTCATTAAGTTCGGTTTGAGATGCGATTTGTAGCTTTGATGTTGTTTGATGTGATTTGAGGCTCGATCAGGTCCGCGTTATGTTACGAATCTTGTTGGTATGTTTGGACGGGGTCAAGAGGGCCTTGGGTGTGTTTCGGATGCGCTACCGGCCATTTCCTTCTATTTTTCAATTGCTGATTTCTGTCACCTAGTGTTCTTCATCGTGATCGCGATGAAGAATTCACATTCGTATAGTGTTCTGTGGAATCTGGCACTTTGGTTCTACGGTCGCGAAAAGACGACCACGTTCGCGAGGCTTTTAGGATTGTTGTCTTTGCATCCACGTTATGGTAAATGCAATTGCATATAAGGAATTGGAAGGGTCACCATGAAACTGCTCTCCACGTTCGCGAGGTTGAGAGCGCGTTCGCGATGTTTGCTGGAGGTTGAGTGTCACGTTCGCGACTGTACTCACACATTCGTAAAGCACGTTTTTGCAGTTGAAGGCTTTATTCTCCGTGATCGTGATGGATGTTCCGCGATCGCGATGAGTAACTCACTGGGCAGAATATAAGTACTCTATTTCGAGGGCTTTTGATATTTTATCACTTTTTGGGTTAGCGAGCTCGGATTTGGACGATTTTGGAGGGAATTTTCACACTTTGGATTGGGGTAAGTATTTTTTACTCGGATTTGATTATATCTCATGATTCGATATTTATTTTTACCATTAAATCAGTGATTTGAGTTGGAGAAATGAGAGTTTTTATAAAAACTTTCAAAATTGTAAAATGAGGATTTAATGGCTAATTTGATGTTGGAATTGGATAATTTTGGTACGGTTGGACTCATATCGAAATGGGAATTTGGATTTTTGAATTTTTTCGGGTTCCGAGGTGCGGTCCTGGGGTTGACTTTTTGAGTTGACTTTTTAGTTTTCATTAAAGATCGAAGTTTTATTATTCGAAATTATTTTCTATGATTTTTATTTACGATATTAAGTTATTTTGGTTAGATTTGAACCGTGCGGAGGTTGTTTCACACGAGAAGGTCATTTTAGAGTATCAGTTTAGCTTCTTTGAGGTAAGTATATTGCCTAACTTTGTGTGAGGGAAAATACCCTTTAGGATTTGAGTCGTTTGTGTTATGTGAAAGCCGTGTACGCGAGGTGATGAGTACGTACTCAGGCCTATATGTGAAATTGATCGGTGTAGACTCTTAGGCTTCTTTCATGTACTTATTTGGAATTGTTAGCACATGCTATATCTTTTATTCGTCATGTCTACTATCACATGATTTATTTGAAGTTGTCGTGACATGTCACACTCTTACTTGTCGAGTTTGCTCTTATATGCTTTATTTGAAATTGTTACCGCTTTTATCATTATGTAATTTCTTTTATTGTTGAGTTACTCTTGGTTGAAATTGTTGTTACATGATACCTTTTTGTTGCCGGGTTATTCTCATGCATTTAGACGTTGTACTAGTTCGTTCCATCTCTATCATGGTTAGCCTAATTCATACACTAGAATCCGAAGTTTTCCATTTCATGGAAATACACTCAATATCTAATTTATCCTTAAAAAATTAATTGGGATTGAGGTTATCGAAAGTCATTAATCTATTTTAATTGACGTTGTTTTTAAAGGGGGCGTTCCTTGTTGAGTTACTTTTCCATTCATTTTATTGTTATTGAGATTCTATACACCTTGTATTTGAGCCGTGTGCTATTTGTTGTGGAAATAATAATATTGTTGGATCATTGGAAAGTTTGTGGCCTATGGGCACTTGTGGTACGAGTTGATATGTCGTGTTGTTGTGATATTAGCACATGTGAATTGTTGAATGGTTTGGTTGTGTTATGCGAAGTATAAGGGTGGCACTTCACTGTTGTTTTATGCAGGGCATAAGGGTGGCATTTCATCGTTATTGTTATACAGGTGGCTATCAGAGAGATAAGGGTGGCAATGTCAGGGATGATGTGTGATGGCGTGGGGACATTTGTTTGGTGATGTTCGTGTGATGGCGTGCTTTTCCTTTTGTAAATCATACACCTTACGTGACTTATTGTGTTGCTTCGATGAGCTACTCGATGTCTTTGATACTACTTCTTGACTTGGGCTGTCGTAGTACACTCACACAATCATACACCGTAGCATGCCACTTATACTTGCTCAGGAGTATGAAACTTGACATTTATTGTTCATGCCTATGTGTTCTTGTATTATCTGTTTTCATGTTGATATTGGGCTTGTGACCACGACGGGAAGATTGTGAATGTGAGCATGTGATCTTGTCGAACAGATGGGGATATCGGAACATGAGTTGTCCATGCAATTGTGATTTGAAATGTGGGCACAAGGTGCCGTGAGCATATGATGGTGGGTTTGAGACCTATGACTTATGACTATGAGATGAGGTATATCGGGTAATTTCGTTGCGAAACTTGTGTTAGAACGACTTGATTAATTGGTTGTAATTTGTGCTCCTTACTTGGTCTCAACGGTACTTTCATGGTGTTATTATTTCTTTACTGTTTATATCACATGCTGATTCTTGTTGCCATTTACTGATTCTTGCTTTCCATTATTAGCTTTATACTTCTATACTACACATGTTATTTTGTCTAGTGGGTGTCTTGACTTGTACATCCTCACTACTTCACCGAGGTTTGTCTTTATACTTACTGGGTACCGACCATGGTATACTCATACTACACTTCTGCACATTTTGTGCAGAGCCAGGTATTGGAGATATAGGACTCGGGCATAGTTAGCTTGTGGATCGCGAGGATTTAAGGTATAGCAGCTTGATCGTCGCAGGCCCTTGGAGTCCTTTCCTTACATGGTACTGTCAGCTTGTCATTTGAACAGTATTGTATTTCAATCTTTGAGATCATCCCATGAACTCACCTAGAGTTCGTGACTCTATATTACCAGATCTTGGGAGTTTGTTATGATTATTGCTGCTTAGTCCTATTTTGATTTTGTTTCGGTATTTATATTAAACTATGATTCAAATTGTCATTGCTAAATTGCCTTAGATTGTTGTAAGTAATCGCCTTACTTAGTCTTAGAGACTAGGTGCCATCACGACATCCTATGGAGGGAAATTGGGCTCGTGACAAGTTGGTTTTAGAGCTCTAGGTTCATACGTTCTACGTGTCACGAGCAAGTTTCGTAGAGTCTTGTAGATCGGTAGGCTACGGAACTGTTAGGAAAATTTCACTTCTTTCATTCCTGTAGTACTAATTAGTTGATTTTGAAGTTTGAGCCTTTGTATCTCTATTCTCTCACAGATGGTGAGGACACGCGCTATCGGATCATCTGAGCAGACGCCCACGCCCTCTGCTAGAGCCGCGAGAGGCTGGGGTCAAGGTAGAGGTTGAGGAGGGGCACGTGCCGTAGATAGAGCACTTGCAAGAGCAGCAGTTGAGGAGCCGTTAGTAGCTCCGATTGGGGGACAGGCACCGGAGGCGCCTATTGTTACCCTCGGACTTCAGGAGATTTTAGCGCAGTTCCTGAGCATGTTTGGTACATTGGCTCGGGCGGGATTGATCTCCATTGCACCAGCTACTTCGCAAATTGGGGAGGAACTTAGACTCCCACCGCCTGTACTCTAGAGCAGCAGGCTCACATTGGTCAGGTTCCGGGTGTGGTGCCGGTAGAACCTATTATTCCGGTTCAGCCTGAGATCAGGCTAGGGGTGTTAGAGGAGGAGCAGAAGAGGCTTGAGAGGTTCAAGAGGTATAATCCACCTACTTTTAGTGGCACAACTACCGAGGATGCACATGGCTTTCTAGAGAAGTGTCACTATATTTTCTACACCATGGGTATTGTGGAGGTGAGCAAAGTTGCTTTTACTACATTTCAACTGTGGGGGGCAGCGTATCAGTGGTGGCAGGTTTATGAGGAGGGTAGACCAGCCGATGCAGCACCACCCACTTGGGCTCAGTTTTCAGAGATATTTTTAAGGGAGTTTGTCCCACAGACCCTCCGGGATGCGTGGCGCATAGAGTTTGAGTAGCTGCGTCAGGGCACAATGACGGTGTCACAGTATGCCATCAGGTTCAGTGAGTTATTCTATCATGTACCTACTTTGGTCCCTACAGTCAGAGAGCGAGTCCGCAGATTCATCGAGGGACTCAATTACGATCTTAGATTCAGCATGGCTCGGGATTTGGAGACTGGTATTCCATTTCAGCAGGTTGTGGAGATATCCAGGAGATTAGAGCGTATTCGGGGTAAGGAGAGCGAGGATAAGGAGGCCAAGAGGTCTCGAGGTCTTGGAGGATTCACTGGATTCTACTCTTCAGCTATGACCCATCATGGCGGAGGCTCGGGCAGTCGGCTAGTCCAGTCCGCAGTTCAGACTACTCGTGGTGCTCCATTTAGTCAGGGTACTCATATAGGGCAGCCATCTTTTAGTGCACTACCTGCACAGGGTTCCTACAGCGATTATTCTAGTTATCCAACATAGACTCACTACGACCAGCCACGCCCGCAGAGAGGTTGTTATAAATGTGGCGATACCAGATACAACATGAGAGATTGTCTCAGACTCGGGAGAGGTGGATTTTGTCAGAGCACTCAGGCTATGGGCTCCATTCCAGTTTCTACTCCACCTGCACAACCAGCTAGGGGTGGAGGACAGGCGGGTAGAGGGTGCCCTAGAGGTGGAGGCCCGGCCTGTTGATATGCTTTCCATGGTAGGGCTGAGGCCACTACACCAGATAGTGTCGTTACAAGTATGGTCTCGATTTGTTATGGAGGAGCATCATTCTTATTTTGATTCAGTTTTGCTTATCGGGGTGAGTCCTGCTATCTTGCTTCATATATGGGTAAGTTTCGTGATTTTTGTACTCTGCTTATGTGTTTACCCCTGTGAGATTCTATAGTGGTAGTGCGTGCCTATCATTTTGTTTTGTTCACTATTGAGAGCTATGAGACTAGAATGGACTTTCTGTTACTCATTACGGTAAGTTTTGATGTGATTTTTGGATGGTTTGGTTACGATTTGCGATATAGATGCTACTGGTATGGGAAGTTCGTTACGTGTTGTGATTTTGTTTGGCGGAATAGAGTTAGTGGAAGGTTTCGGTTGGTATAATGTGTATTCTACTTATGATTCAGTACTGAGGATGGGATCCTCGTATTTTCATGCGGTTTGATAGGTTTAAACCGGGCTGTGTGCCATAATGGAGTTATATTAGGGTGAGATCCTTGTCATTAGTTCATATGTTTTGATTCTCCCTTGTGGAACTGGTTCGTAGTATGGTACTGATAGGGAGTTGTGCCTGTCAGGCTTGTTTGATAGCTCTCTTATGCGTTTCTCTTTGCATATTCAGTCATATTCGCGTTGTACTTATTGGGTTTTAGCTTGCTAGGTGTGTGCCCAAGTGGCGTTAAAGGTGACTTGTTGATTTGAGTGAATGGTTATGTGATCTTCATGTTTTTTGCGTCATTGTTAGTGTTGTGAAGGTTTGGAACAAGGTTCTAGCTGATGTGAGGTTAATTGCCGGTGCTAGATTTGATTATGGCCAGCTATGGTGGTTAGAGATGTGGGCATATGTGTGATGTGTTACATCGTGTGGTTGTACCTAGTGGGTGTATGCATGAGCTATTGCAGCTGGTTGAGGTTGATACAGTGTGTTTATGTGGGAATTAGGTCTTTGGAAAGGATCGGATGGTGAAAATATTTGGTTCTAAGGTTTGTCAGTGTGGGTGGAAGGAATAATCTTCAGTTGAGATGGGGTTGTCGGGCCTATGTGGATTGGGATGACGTGGAATCACCTGCGAGTATGTGTATGATGAGTACATTTAGAGATTTGATGACTTCAAATAGTTCTTGGCACATTTGTTTAAGAGGGGGAGAATAGAACGACCCCACCGGTCGTTTTGTGAATTAGCATCCCGTTTGGTGGCTTAAGGTATCGAGCAGCTTTGTATCACGTATTATGACTTGCGTGTGTGGTCGAGTTTAGTTTTTAGATGATTCGGGATGGATTTGGAAGAACAATTCTTGTTTTAGAAGCTTAAGTGAAAAGAGTTGACCGGAGTTTGACTTCTATGTAGATGACTCCGGAATGGTGTTTTGATGATTCTAATAATTTTGTATGGTGATTTTGGAATTAGGCGTGTGTATGGATTTGAATTTCGAGGTCTGTAGGTTTATTTGATGCACTTTGGCGAAAATTAGAAAGTTGAAGGTTTGGAAGGTTTAAAGATTTAAACGGGAGTTGACTTTGTGGATATCAGGCTCGGATTGCGATTTCGAGAGTTGGAATAGCTCCGTTATGTCATTTGGGACTTGCATGTAGAATTCGAGGTTATTCCGGGTTGATTTGATATGATTCAGTTCGAGTTGTAGAAGTTGAAAGTTTATAAGTTACATGATACCATTTTGTTGCTGCGTTATTCTCATGCATTTAGACGTAGTACTAGTTCGTGCCATCCTTTCATGGTTATTCTAATTCATACACTAGAATCTGAAGTTTTCCATTTCATGGAATACATTCAATATTGAGTTTATCCTCAATTAATTAGAATTGAGGTTATCCAAAATCATTAATCTATTTTAATTGAAGTTGTGTTTAAAGAGGGACGTTGTTCCTTATTGAGTTACTTTCCCATTTATTTTGTTATTATTAATATTCTATACATATTGCGTTTGAGCATTGGGTTATTTGTTGTGAAAATAATAATATTGTTGGATCTTTGGAAAGGTTGTGGTCTATAGGCACTTGTGGTATGAGTTGATATTGTGTTGTTGTGATATTAGCACATGTGAATTGTTGAATGGTTTGGTTGTTGTTATGCAGAGTATAAGGGTGGAATTTCATCGTTATTATGTGGGGCATAAGGGTGGCACTTCACCATTGTTATTATGCGGGGCATAAGGATGGCATCTCACTGTTTTTGAATGTACGGAGTGGTATGGGTGGATATTGTGTTATTGTCCGGGCGGAGCGATAAGGGTGGCTATTATAGGGAGTGATATGAATGGCTAATGATATTGTCAGAGTGGAGTGATATGGGTGGCTATTAGAGAGATGAGGGTAGCAATGTCAAGGATGACGTGTGATGGATTGGGGACATTTGTTTGGTGATATTCATGTGATGATGTGCTTTTACTTGTGTATGTCATACACCTTACGTAAATTATTGTGTTGCTTCAATGAGCTACTCAATGTCTTTGATACTACTTGTTGACTTGGGCTGCTGTAGTACATTCGCATAAGCATACATTGTAGCGTGCCACTTATACTAGCTCAAGAATATAAAACTTGACATTTATTGTTCATGCCCATGTGTTCTTGTATTATCTGTGTTCATGTTGATATTGAGCTTATGAACACAACATGCATATACTAAATGTGAGCCTGGGATCATGCCGGGCGGTAGGATATTGGCACGTAAGTTGGCCGTGCGGATTGTGATTTGAAATGTGGGCACAAGGCGCGTGAGCATATGATGGTGGGTTTGAGACCCGTGACTTATGACTATGAGATGAGGTATCTCGGGTAATTTCATCGCGGAACTTGTGTTAGAACGACCTGGTTAATTGGTTGTCATTTGTGCTCCTTACTTGGTTTCAACGGTACTTTCACGGTGTTCTTATTGCTTTGCTGTTTATATCACATCTTGATTATTGTTGCCATTTACTGATTCATACTTTCCATTATTGGCTTTATACTTCTATACTATACAGGTTATTTAGTCTAGTGGGTGTCTTGACTTGTACCTCATCACTACTCCACCGAGATTAGTCTTGATATGTACTAGGTTCCGACCCCGGTATACTCATACTACACTTCTGCATATTTTTGTGCAGAGCCAGGTATTGGAGATATCGAACTCGGGCAGAGTTAGCTTGTGGATCGCGAGGATTCAAAGTAAAGCTGCTTGGTCATCGCAGTACCTTGGAGTCCTTTCTTACATGTACTGTCAGCTTGTCATTTGAACAATATTGTATCTCGATTTTTCAGATCATCCCATGTATTAAATTAGATTTTGTGACTCTGTATTACCAAATCTTGGGAGGTTGTTATGTTTATTTCCGTGTAATCCTATTTCGGTTTTGTATTAGAATTTATATTAATCTATGATTCAAATTGTCATTGTTAAATTGCCTTAGATTGTTGTAGGAATCGGTTTACCTAGTCTTCGAGATTAGGTGCTATCACGACATCCTACGGAGGAAAATTAGGATCGTGGATATTCAGGGGGTCCCAATATATTATGCCTTTTTTTTCTTGTAAACTCTTTAGGGCCTCATTTGCTTTTTTAAATATTAAGACGTTTGAATCTGAATATCAAGATGTGTATTAAGATTAAGATGTCTGAATCTGAATACACATCTAAATGCCAAGATGTGTATTAAAATCTGAATACTAAATGATTAAGACTATTTGTTTTTCAACATTTGAATGAATAAAATTTATCATTATCTAAAAACTAATAAATATATAATTTAAATAAAATACTAATTTACTTAATAATTTATCAAGAAAATACTTTTTAAATAAATATATGGTAGTTGACGATGGTGATGGCTAACAGTAGTACTTGTGGATACCGGTTAGAGGTGGATGTTGGTAGTGATTTTGGTTGATAGTGGTGGTTCGGGGTAGTAGCTCGTGGTGATTGGTAGTGGAGATTATAGTTGAGAATGGTGGTTGGTGGTAGTTGATAATGATAGATGGTGGTGATGGTGGTTGAGCAAAGTGGTGGTAGTTCATAATGGTGGGTACTGGATGTTATGGTTAATAATGGTGGTGGGGATGGTTGGCAGTGGCAATTGAGGCGGGTGGGTGGATAATTGTGGTGGAGGATATCGTGGTGGTGGTGGTGGTAGTTGATAATTATGGGGGTGGTGAGTAGGGATAGTCAATAATGGTGAGTTGGCCAGTGGTGATAGTCAATAATAATGGTGGTGATGAATATACTTGAGGGTGGTGATGGTCAGGAGTGGTGGTTGAGCATGGAGGTGGTGGGTGGTGCATGGTGGTAGTTGATAATGGTGGGTAGTAGAATAATTAATTGTGAATGTGAATAGTAACTTCTTAATAAAATTAAGTATCTGTTATAGATCTTAATTATTCAGACATATTCAGACCCATTAAGTAGTTATAAAATTAAAATAGCAAACATACTTATGAACAAGATCTTAATAATTCAGATTCAGACTTAAAAAATAAATGCACGTAATGCTTGAGATCTGAATGATTAAGATTCAGACTTCCATTAAGTGCAAACAATCAGGCCTAAGCATTCTTCCTTATTCTTCATATGCTCTTTTCACTCCATTCTTCTTTATGTCTTGAAAATTCATTCCTGTCATTCAACAGTTCCTCTCCTTTTCTTTCCTTTAAGTTGTCAATATGCTATCTCTTACTTTTCTCAATATTAGCTTTCTCATTCTCTCTTCTTCCTTTCCTTTCTTGAGGAATGTTCAATGATGTACATTCATCCTTTTTCCCTCTCGGCAATCTTATTACATAAAATATGGTAGGAACTTTAATAGGTAGGATTTAATCGCGGACCCACGTTAAGAGTGACGGTACATGTAAACCCATCATTTTTACTCTTAAACTGTAATTCATGTATAAATTTTTGAAGATTGTGTTGTCTATTGCAATGTAACTATGGTCAAAGTTCGGCGTTTGGTGCCTCGATTCGAGACCACACAACCTCATATGCTAACTTTTTTTTTTAGCTGTTTTCTTCTTCTTCTTCTTCTTTATTATTATTATTATTATTATTATTATTATTATTAATTTTTTTTTTTTTATATTTTCCTTTTGCCCTGTCTTTCACTTTTCTATTTCTCTTTCTCTACTAAGGATGCAGGGATTAGCAATTGATTACTTTAAATTGAATTTTATCTCTATCTTGAACTACTATAAATTATTTTGTTGCAATCACCTAATGTGATTATAAGATATAAGTTACTTGCACCATGAGATTTGCTTAATAATATTTTTAATCCAAACGAATTATTTCTTAGTCATATTTTTATTCCAACCCTATTATTGAACTTCTGTTTCCAATTTTTAATACGAAATATGCTTTTATTGACAAGCAAATTCATACTTGAAGAATTAGTCACATGCTCTAAGACCTTTTTGACATTATCGTGCTTCTTACACTAAAATTTGCACGAGTTTCAACTTTTACCGCATTAATTTGTCCTTAGTATTCTGCTTTTCCTCTTTGTCTTGGACTTCGACAGTACTATCAATGTAGATTTAAAAGTTTAAGATAATATTATTCAATAATTGTATAAATTATAACTAATAATATTAATAAAAGAAAATACAAGTGTTTCTAACATCACCAGCTGCAAGATATGTTTGGAATTATTATGGTGCACGTGCAGGGATTAAAATCGATGGGAAGTTACTTGTGCAAGTGATAGATGAATGGTGGAGCAAATATGTAAATATAAAGCTTGAAGGCAATATATAAAGCTATGTCAAGTTTGATTGTTTGGCATTTGTGGAAGAAGAGAAATTCTGGAAAGCATGGGAAGAGTGTCAATCTCAACTTCAATCCAAATGCTGCTAAAAGTGAGAAGACCAAGCTTTAAAGGTGTTACTGCAAACTGGCCAGACTTGCATGAGAAACTGTCACAACATATTCCTAAATTGAGGTATACTAAGTGTTGTGGGAATTACCTCCTGTGGGGTGGATAAAATACAATACTGATGGGGCATGTAGAGGTGTCAATGGAGGAGCATCATATGGCTTATGTATAAGGGATGGAATATGAGATATTATCTGTGCACAAGCAGATGCAGTTTAGGATGCAACTAGTAATGTAGCTTAGGCACATGCCATTCTGGAGGCTAGCAATGGAATGAGCATTATAAATGCTGATACCACACATTGCTTCTTCAGCAGTAAACTGAACCCGGCAGTGTACCATTTGCTGTAAGTGACTGTTCCAGATGAGTTTGATGATATGGCTGTTGTTGCTTATGGAGGGAGATAGGCATGTGTTGGTTGATTCTTGCTGTAGTATTGTAAGGACAGAATTGGGGGGTGGTTACCAGGGATAGCTGTGTGCAGCGGTTCAAAATCGAATTAGTATTTCTAATGTGGGTGGCTCGAGAAAGATGAATTTCGATTGGAT
>MCJB01027665.1:80324-108350 GCA_002018475.1 Nicotiana obtusifolia
GGGGGGGGAGATGGTGAAGGTATTAATGTGTATGGTTTCATGATTATGTGTCTGTGTCCTTTGCTCTTGGTGGCTTCGAGGTTTTGGTGTGTTTGAGTGTTGGAAGGGCTGTGCAGTTTCTTGTAGTTGTAGGCTTGAAATGCTGGAGGATAGAATGGTATGTAGTTGATGTCTTTTTGGAGAGTTAAATGCTTGAAGCTTTGTTGGTGGATGGCTATGTAGTCTGTTTCTTGTGTAGTGCTGCTCCATGCTAGCCCATCTTTCAGAGGTTGTTGAGGAGATCCCAGTTGACTGCTGTATCTATAACTGGTGCTGCAGTTGCTGCAATAGGCTAGACCTGTTCTTCTTACCTGCATAAAACAGCAAACGAGTTATGTAGTTGCTACCTTCACTCTTATGTAAGGGCATTGCATTTTGTCTTTATTCACAATCTTCTTGCCTTGTGAATCTAGCTGCCAGAAATCATGACGTTTAAGTCTCCCAGACTCAAGGGCATAATTTGCTAGATGCTTAGCTAGTTTGTTTCCTTCCTTGTATATGTGTGGCACCTTGAATGTGAAGTCTTCTTTCAGTTGCATTATCTCCTCCATTTGATCAGCTATGCACCAAGATGGCTTCCATGTACCATTGATTATGTTTTTGAGGAGCATGGAGTCTGTTTGGAGCTATATGTGTGTGTAGTTGTGGGATTTGCAGTGCTTCAGGGCCTCCACAATAGCTACTACTGCTGCTATTGTGTTTGTTCCTTCTGTGATTTCTTTTCCCAGTGCATATCTCAAATCTCCAGCTTCATTCCTTACACAAAAGCCAATTGCACTCCTTCCTGAGTTTCCTTTAGATGCTCCATCTGTATTGACTTTAAGCCAGCCTTCCATTGGTAGTTCCCAAACAATTTTATTAAAATTCAAACTTTGAGTGTAGTTTTCCATCCTTTGTATTAGATCCTGCCATTTGTGAGGTACATTAATTCCTGGCTTTCTGAGCTGAACTAAAGCCTGTAGTGTTGTGGAAACTTGATATATAACTCTGCTCACAGACATTGTTTCTCCATGTAATATCACTTGCATGCGTGGTACGTGTCATTTTTCAGAATACTTTTATGTGAAATTTTGAAGAAAACGTGATTTTTGACTTAACATGAGGCTTGAGTTGATCACCGTTAATGTCCCTAGCAAACAACCTCTGATAGGTATTTTGGCGATTCCAGTAGATTCGTATGATATTTTTAGACTTGTACGCACGTTTTGTTGGGATCCCGAGTGACACGAGCGTGTTTCGGCGAATTATGTGAAAACTAGCAAAAGTTGAGTTTCAAGTTGAAAAACTTGAGTTTGGATGATCAATTCTTGATATTTGATGTTATTTTAGTGATTTTAGTTGGCGATCGAGTTTCTATGATATTATTACACTTGTGTGCATGTTCGTATAGGAGCCTGAGGGGCTCGCATGAGTTTCAAATGTATCTTGAAAAGGAATTGACTGCTGATGCAAATCTGGTGCAGCTGGGCTGCAGGTCTGCAAATGCAAGCTTTGCTTTTTGCAGAGTTAGGCTCGCATTTGCGGAATTTGGGCTGGGTCTAAGGACTTCACAAATGCAAAGTCAGGGTCGCATTTGCAGATGGCTGGGTTTCGCTTTTGTGATCAAACTGTTGCTTTCGTGACTAAAGGAATGGAATAGAGGGCTTCGCAAATGCGAAGCTAGAATCACTTTTGCGATTGGTGGGACTTTTCACATGCGACATCGGGGGCGTATAGGGTGTTTTGTTTTACGAACAGTTGTTTTCTTTTGCGAACAGTTGTTCGCTTTTGCGAACACGCTTTTGCGAACAAGAGTTCGCGATTGTGATATCTACAACTAGGTAAAAGTTGGAAAAATTGGGACTTAGCTTATTTTACACATTTTTCAACCCTAAATCTCTCTAGAGGATATTTGTGAAGAAAATTTGCTCCCCAATTCATTGGTAGACAACTTTAATTCAGTTTCCATCAATTCCCATTATGTTTCAATGAACTTTAACATCAAATCCATGAATTTCAAGGTAGAAATTAGGGGTATTCGGTAGAATTTAGGTATTATGTAAAATTGAGATTTAGACCTCGAATTGAGGTTGGATTTCGAAACAAATCACGTATCGGGGATCAGGGGTGAATGGGTTATCGGGATTTGGTCCGAATATCGGATTTTTACTAAACGGGCTCTGGGTTGACTTTTGTTGGATTTTTGAAAAATGATCAAAATTTAACCTTTTTTATTCGTTGGTAGTTTCTAAAGCTTATTTTGGATTATTTGATTGAGAATTGGCTAGATTCGGTTTGTTTGGAGGCTTGTTCCAAGGGAAAGGTCGTGGTTGATTGTTAAATAGATTCCGTGAAGAGGTAAGTGTCGTGTTTAAGCTTGACTTAACGGAATTAGGACTTGATTGGTCTATTTGCTACTTGATTTATGTGTGGGGACGGTGTATATCCATGGTGACGAGTGTATATATGTTTTCATAGGTTGAGTAGGTGGTAAGGGTGGGGGCTATTTAGTTGTTGTCCTTAATTACTTCATGCCTTCATTTACTCCATGTTACTACGTCTTCAAGCTTTAAATGCTTTTGTTTGTTACATGCCTTAATTTGTTATATGTTTCCATGTATCTGTGTCTTCATTTATTGACTGCCTTTACTTGCCTTATGTTTTTTTATATGTTGTTAAATAGCCGGTTTTATGTGCCTTATGTCTTTATTTGCTTAATTCCCTTATTGCATTTCATTGTAAATGTGAGGCCCCTCAAATTTCCTATGAGTCGGAGGCAATAAAACATGCTCCCAAGTCGCTTAAGTACCGTCTTGCCTTATATAAGAGATTATGGATTGGAACAACTTAGATGATCATGCTATTATATGTAGGAGGTGTATTGGAAGTGGTTTAAGATCTAAGGAGAGCCCTAGCACAAAGGCTAGTTGGGAATGGACTAAAGTTTCAAATAAATTCGCACAAGACCCGGATTCAAATGCGTGAAACTCCAAATAATAAGAATTTAGGTGGTGATATACCTATAAAATTAAATCTGTTTGAGTCTAGTTTCCAATGCATCAAAATAGTTGTCATTTGGATATTGCTACAAAAAGTTATGGCCATTTTACCGAACACTGTCCCATTGCACGCCTAGCTGCTCGGCAGCGCACAAAAGAAGGGTTTTCCGCCTTGTATGCCCACCCAGCTGTGACGCTCACTTGCCCAGTTGCGCGGCAGCGCACTTAAGAACCATATTAATATCCCCAAGTTCGGGGAGAGGGAGTGACTAACTTATTTCTTTGATCTAGGGCTTGCTCTAACAAAGGGAATCCGCCCTATACATCCTTCCCATGAACCAAGGTAATATTTTTGGAGTATTTCGAGTTAATTACTACTCCTGAAGACTTATATTAATAAGGATTAATCTTGAAAATTCATATATTTCCATTCAAATTCCCAAATTGGTCAAGGACATGATAAGTTGGGATTTTCAAGAGTTTCACTATAAGAGGTATGTCTACCATCTCTAACTAATTTATGGCGATTATTTATGTATGAAATTTGTGTTAGGCCTTACGTGATGGTGATCGAAAGCCATAAGTCCTAACCTAGGTTGTGTTGGTGTTGTAGAGATTATAAAATGGTTGATTGATGAGAATGACTGGTTAGGAATTAATTGTTAGGCTTGCATTTGCTAATAGAAGTTGTGGATGGCCTAAAGAATATTGTAAGGTGAATCATTGATGTGGAAGGAGGTTGTTAGGTGAAGAAATTCCATTGAAGGAGGTTGTAGATAAATATGCACATTAGATGTTTGATAACAAGCCTAAATGACCTCAAGTATAGAAATTCTTGCTTATATTGGCACAATTGTGTTGCATTATTGTAAATTGAAGTTGTTTAGTGTGGTGGACCATCATAGTATTATTAAGGGGTGAATTTAAGGTATGTTGGCTAAACTCCTTCTGTAGAATTGGATTCCATGAATCCCTTATAAACTCCAAGCATGGTTTGTTTAAGTTCGTACTTCTAATGTTCCGAATTGCTTCTAATGATTGATTTACCCAAATGCTTATGTACTCAAGTCATGTTCCAATTGCCCCTATTATATCACTCTCTTTTGGGAAAATGTTTCAAGTATGGTTATTGTATCTCATGCCTATGATTTGAATTCATGTTTCAATTGCAAATCACTATGCTCTCTTTGTGGAAGAAATTCAATGTGTTTAAGGCTCTTGTCATTCGTGTATTTAAAGTCGTGATTTCCAAAACGTTCTACATATTGATGTTTTATGATGATCTTGAAAGTAAAGGAATGAAAGTATGAAAGCTGAAATGCGGCCATCGTGCCAAGGATGAAGATTATTATGTATGGCCAAGCGTGAAAATAGAATGAAAGAACTAATGAAAGACTATGAGACAAATATGTACTTCTTTATTTGTATACTGGAAATGTTTTTGGGAGCATCATTAAGTCACCGAGGAAAACCCAAAACTACATGTGCTAGTGTAGGAAATGGTTGAGGGATGAATTTCCATTATGATAAGTTGAGATTGTTTCCCCTTGATTGGGATGAATGGATAGTTAGCAAGGACTATGTCGACCCACAAGGCATTATGGTGAGATGGCCTAGCCGATCGGGCGAAGATCGGACGCCATGTCGTGCACATGGTGGTGTTGTGTTTCTATGTAAACCCGCATGCATTGGAGTGAGACGGCTTAGCTGATCGGACGGTGATCAGATTCCATGCCATGTACATGGTTGTGTGTCGGTACTAAGGATCTCCGAACCAAAATTATTAATGTTTATTTGAAAACTTATTTTATTTTAACTTGGCAATTAACTATTATTGATTATTCCTACTGCTTTCATGTTTCTTTCTTCATGCATTGGCATTCCATTCCATGAGATGATACTTAGCTTTATGTACTAGTACTATTCTATTTGTACTAATGTCCCTTTTGTCGGGGGCGCTGCATCTTTAATGGATGCAGGTGAACCCTCAGTAGGCAGCACTGATCATTATTAGCAGCATACCCTCTTTTCAGCCGATTTGGTAAGCCCTAACCATCCCAAGGCCTTGTGTCATTTCGATTTTCGTACATTGTATTTTGAGATATAGTCGGGGCCTTGTCACCGGCACTTCCATATTGTATTCATGTTCACTTAGAGGCTATGTAGACACGTTCTGGGTTGTATTTTGACTGGGGTAGCAAACTAAAAATGTTGTTTAATTGTTTGATGTTTCCACTTTTAAATGAGCTTGCGATCTTTTGAATATTATCAATAAAGCTCCTTTAAGTAATGAAAAATGATGCTGTACGCTTTATTCTTTCACGTCTATCTCTTGTTATTGATTCTCAAATTATTCATGGGTAAAGTTGGGGATTAGGCATCAAGTAGGCTTGCTTGACTTGGATATCTCGGTTGAGCACCCGTCGCGCTCCCCAAGGTTGTAGCGTTGCAAGCTTGGTATCAGAGCCTAAGGTTTTAAAGTAACTAGGATGTATCAGAGCTGTGTCTAGTAGAGTCCTTCTTATCGGTGTGTTGTTGACCACATCAATAATTAGGAGGCTACTTGGACATTTAAGGATTCACCCTTATTCAATATTCTAGATCGTGCGATAGAGCTTGATTATAAGACTGTCCCCCTTTTTTTAACTCATGTTTGTTCTATATTTCAGTACATGGCGCCTAAGAAGAAGGCGAGGAGTGGAAAGGGCCAATGCTACCCCAGGAGTGGCAGTTAATGAGGCACTTGATGTTACGGTTGAGCACTCAAGGGGTGAAGACATTCCCTCAACCACAACACCTCCTGATTCTACTACTCTTGTTGAGAATTCTCCGTTCCTCCTCCAACAGGTAATCCAGTTCCACCTCCAGCTCAACTTCCGGTCCTAATGTTTCTGATGGGGACCTTAGGGGAGCCATACGGATGTTGACTCAGATAGTCGCTTCTCAGGCCTAGAGATTAAATTCTACACCTACTTCTTCTAGTCACCAATGGGATTCTTCTATTTCCAGGTGAACCGATTCCTCCAGCTAGATCCTCCGGTATTCACGGGTACTAAGCCTGAGGAGGACCCCCAGGCATTTATTGATGAGATACACAAGACTCTTCATGTGGTGCGTGCCACTGTGGCATAAGTATTGGAAGTGGACTCTTATCACATGAAGGAAGTGGCGTATTCTTGGTTTGAGTTTTGAGAGGAGTCCCATGAGAAAGGGAGCCCTTCGACGAAGTGGAACAAGTCTACGGATGCGTTCATGGATCATTTCTTGCCTGCCGATCCTAGGGCCGTCGAGTTGGAGAACATGAAGCAAGGTAATATGCGTGTATGGGACTACCGTATGAGGTTCTCAGATCTTTCCAAGCATGTTATTTACATGTTGCCCACGATAGAGGACACGGTTCGCATGTTTGTGTAGGGCCTTAGCCCTTTGGTTATTAATGAGGCCGCTACAACCGCCTTGAATTCTGGTATGAACTATGGAAAGATGATGACATTTGCTCAAGCCACAGAGACCCAAAAATTGAAGTCCAGATTGGAGCGAGATGGTAACAAGAAGGCCTGATCTGCGGGCAGCTTTGGGGGTTCTTTCAATGGTGGTAGTGGTGAAAAGGTGATGTTCAGGGGAGGGTCATCTGGACTAACACAGTCTTTTTCATCGTCTTCAGAAAGTGCACCACCATCAGGGCCCGATCAATAGCAGTGGAGTCGTTTCAGGTCCAGTCAGGGCAATAGGGGATCTTATCAGCAGGGTCAGACATACAAGAGATTCTAGCCGCAACGAAGGTCCTCCTGCCCTAGGTGTGGAAAGATGCACTCAGCAGTCTGCTATTTGGACCACTCCATTTGCTATGGGTGTGGTCTTAGAGGACATATTTAGAGAAATTACCCTTCATCCCGTCAGAATGCAAGTAGGGGTATGGCACAACCAGCTAGTTCAACTACTTTCACGGCACCTCCTCCGGCTCGGGTACTATGGCACCCGCAGGGCGTGGTGCGGCTACGGGTGGTGCATAGAGTTTGGGAGGCCCGAACAGGTTCTATGCTATGAGGGGCTGCTAGAGTTCAAAGGCTTCTCCAGATGTTGTCACAGGTATACTAACTGTCCAATCTCATGATGTGTATGGTCTTATAGATCGTGGTTCCACCTTGTCATATATCATTCCTTATGTTGCTATGGGATTTAAGATAGAACCAGAACACCTCCGTGAGCCGTTCTTAGTATCCACTCAAGTTGGTGAGACTATTGTGGCAACGCGGGTTTATAGGCATTGTATTCTCACGGTGCATGGTCGAGAAACCACGACCAATGTCATTGAATTGGTGATGGCAGATTTAATATGATAATGTGGATGGACTGGCTTCACTCGTGTTTTTCCAAGCTTGATTGCCGAACTAGAACCGTTAGGTTTGAGTTTCGGGGCAAGCCAGTCATTGAGTTGAAAGACGATAGATGTCTCGTTTGACAGTTGCAAGGTGCTAAGTACTTCTCCAAGATTGATTTAAGGTTGGGGTATCACCAATTGAATTTAAGGTGCTTCTCCAAGATTGATTTAAGGTGCTAAGTACTTCTCCAGTTTTTAGGACTCGTTATGGGCACTTTGAATTTCTGGTGATGCCCTTTAGGCTAACAAATACCCCTATAGCTTTCTTGGATCTTATGAATCGAGTCTTCAAGCCTTTGCTTGACTCTTTTGTGATAGTGTTCATTGATGACATTCCTGAGTATTCATGGAGTCGAGAGGACCACGCCGATCATCTCAAGGAAGTTTTGTAGACTCTACATTAGCATAAGCTGTAAGCAAAGTTTTCGAAATGTGAGTTTTGACTCGAGTCTGTCACTTTCTTGGGTCATGTTATCTCCAGCGAGGGAATCAAGGTTGATCCTCAGAAGATTGTAGTTGTGAAGAATTGTCCTAGACTTACAACTCTGTAGAGATTCACAGTTTCTTGGGCTTAGCTGGGTATTACAGTAGGTTCGTGGAAGGGTTTTCTTCTCTTGCCTCTCCCTTGACTAAATTGACGTAGAAGGAAGCTAAATACCAATGGTAGGATGCTTATGAAAAGAGCTTTCAAGAGTTGAAGTCAAGGTTGACCACGACACTGGCATTGACCTTATCGAAGGGTAAAAATGGGTTTGTTGTATATTGTGATGCTTCAAAGGTTGGGATTTGGAGTGTATTAATGCAAATGTCACGACTCCAATTTCCCTCTGTAGGATATCGTGATGGCACCTAGTCTGTACGACTAGGTAAGCCTAACATTTGATAACAACTTGACAGATATAATTAACAAAATACTAAACACAAGTCTAATAACTCATAAAATCTTCCGAAAATAGAATCTCAATAATACACTCCCCAAGACCAGTGGAGCTGAGTCATAAGCTCTACAGAGTAAGCTAAAAAGTCTACTACATCACTGTCTGAATGAAAAATACAACATAGTAAAAGTAAAGGAATGTGACTCCGAGGCCTGCAAACGTGGAGCAGGAATACAATGAAGTCTTTCAAAAACAACAACTCAAATCAACTCTAGCGTCCGACAAGGACAGACGTACCTGGATTTGCACAAAATGATGTGCAAAAGTGTAGTATGAGTACACCATAACAGTACCCAGTAAGTATCAAGCGTAACCTCAATAGAGTAGTGACGAGATCAGGTCAAGACACCAACTAGGATATAAATAAAAATGAAAACGAATAATAATGGAAAGTGGAGAAATAACTGACACAAAACAAGTTAATAGCTTGAAATAATACCAAAGTTTTAAGCATGAAGATAACATAAAAGAAGCAACAAAAGAGAACCACAATGATCATATACGGACAATAACTACTAGAACAAGGAAGAACAAAATAACAAGAAATGTTCCCACCAAAACTCTTTGCAACATGAGATAAACAACAAGAATCACAACGAGTTACCGCCTCGTGTACAATAAGAATCGCAACCAAGGTGCCGGCTTGTATAAATCAAGAATCACAACCGAGGTGCCGCCTCGTATTCACATTTCTCAATTTCAATCACAATCACAACAGAGTCCTGGTTTTGACTTTTGGGAAATTGGATAAAGATATTATCTTTAATTATCAAAATTGGTTTCTCTTGCATCGTTTGATGATATTTAGTCATTTTGGTTAGATTTGAGCCATGCAGAGGCGAACTTTAAAGGAAAAGCTATTTTTGAAGTGTTGATTTGGCCTAATTGAGGTAAGTATCTTGCCTAACCTTGTGTGGGGGAAACTACCCCGGAGGATTTGGTCTAATTGCTTTATTTGAATTATGTGATAGACGTGTACATGAGGTGAGAGTGTGTAGATGGGATTATATGTGGTAATTGACCGATTTAGGATCGTAGGCTATTTATATGCCTCGAATTTAAGTTTTTGTTATTTGTAACACGTTTCATTGTTGTGTCATTCTCCATTTCATTGTGTTTTTGTTGTAATTCTTGAACACATTGTTGTTGAGCCATGGGCTATGTATTGTCATACTATTGGTGATGTTGTTTTGGCAATGTTTTGGCATATGGCCACGTGTGGTGCGAGTTGATTGTTGTTGTGATGAGATGCGCATGCGAAAACATAAGGGCCGTGTGAATTGATGCGCATGCGGCGAGATAAGGGATTTTTATGCGCGTGTTTCTAGTAAGGGGAATTACTTCATCTGAAGCACACGCAACGAGATAAGGGGGTTATGCGCATGAAACTATTTTGGGAAAATATTTTAAAAATATGAGGCTCACGCGGTGTTACAAGGACGATTTGTCATTTGTGGCTTGTGATTGTGGTTATGAGGTGTGGTAACTCGGGGTGATTCTTGTTGTAAATTCTGTGTATGAATAACTTGATTATTTGAATCGTTATTGGTTTCTTTAATTGATTTCACTTGTATTTTAACTGTGTTTTGATTATTTTTGCTATTTATTTCACAAAATTACTCTTTGTTGCCATTTAATTTTTTTGCTTTTCGTTGTTAGATTTATATTTACATCCTGCCCCTGTTTTTATGTCTAGTTAGTAACCTGACTTGAACATCGTCACTACTCCACCGAGGTTATCTTGATACTTACTGGGTACCGTTTGTGGTGTACTCATACTACGCTTCTGTATATTTTTGTGCAGATCCAGGTACATTGGATCATTCCAAACGGTAGAGAGTTGAGTTGAGCTTGAGTTGTAGAGACTTCAAGGTATACCTGCTGTTCGTGCTCGCAGGTCTCGAAGTCACCTTTGCTGTCCTTCAATAATACTGTCATTTGAATTCTAGAACAGTGTTGTATTTAGAGATTTCTGGTGTATGTCAGTAGAGCTTTTGACTCTGTACTACCGCTTTTGGGATGCATTATTGTTGGTTATTTTGACTATGCAATGTAATGTATGCGTTTTGTTTAATAGTTTAATGGTTTTAACTTTTTTATCTCAGCATGTGTTAGGCGTACCTTGTCTTAGAGGCTAGGTGTCATCACGATCCTAAAGGTGGGATTTGGGGTCGTGACAAGTTGGTATCAGAGCTCTAGGTTCATAGGTTCTATGAGTCACAAGCAGGTTTAGTAGAGTCTTGTGGATCGGTAAGGAGACGTTTGTACTTATCTTCGAGAGGCTACATAACTATTAGGAAATTCTGCTTCTTTCATTCCTTATCATGCGGATTTATTAATTTCAGAATCTGAACCTTTATCTTTCTATTCTCTCACAGATGGTGAGGACACGTAATATCAGCTCAACTGAGCAGACACCCGCACCCTTGCTAGAGCCGCGAAAGGACGGTTCCGAGGTAGAGGCCAAGTAGGGGTGCATGCTACAACTAGATCACCTGCCAGAGCAGAGACTGAGGAGCCACCAATAGCTCCGATTGGGGAGCAGGCATCTAAGGCGCCTGTTGCTACCCCCAGACTTCAGGAGACCTTGGCACATTTTCTGAGCATGTTCCGCGCTTTGGCTCAGGTAGGATTAATGCTAGTTGCACCAGCTACTTCTCAGGCTTAGGGAGGAGTTCAAACTCCCGCCGCCTGTACTCTAGAGTAGCGGGTTCATGTTGATCAATTTCCGAGTGTTATGCCGATTCAACCTGTGATTGCGGTTCAGCCTGAGGTCAAGCCACTAGCATTAGATGAGGAGCATAAGAGGCTTGATAGGTTCAAGAAGTATTGTCCTTCTACTTTTGGTGGTGGAGCTTCTGAGGATGCACAAGGCTTTTTTTACCAGTGTCACTGTACGCGCTATGGGCATAGTGGAGGTGGGCGATGTCGTCCTTAATACTTTCCAACTGACAGGGTCGGCATATAGGTGGTGGCAGGCTTATGAGGAGAGTCGGCCAACTGATGCAGCGTCACTTATTTGGGCTTAATTCTCTGATCTGTTTTGAGGGAGTTCATCCTACAGACCCTCAGGGATGCTTTACACACAGAGTTTGAGCAACTACGCTAGGGGACTATGTCGGTGTCTGGGTACGCTATGAGGTTTTGTGAGTTATTTTATCATGCACTGACTTTGGTTTCTATTGTCAGGGACAGTGTTCACAAATTTATTGAGGGACTCAGTAATCGTCTCAAATTTGGGATGGCGCAAGAGAAAAAGACTAATACTCTGTTCTAGTAGGTTGTGGAGATGGCACGGAGGTTAGAGCGTATCTGTGACCAGGAGAGAGGGGATAGGGAGGCCAAGAGGCGTCGAGATTCAGGAGGATTTAGTGATTCCCGCTTTGCAGTTTTAGCTCGTCATAGCAGAAGTTATGTCAGTCAACCAGTTCATTCTGCGCTTCAGGCTACTCATAGTGCTCCACCTATTCAGGGGCCTCAGAGCGCCGATTTGCATAGCCACTTTCCAGTATACCTCCTGCAAGGGGTTCCTACAACGGTCATTCTAGTCGACCAGTCAGACTCAGTTCCAGCAGCTATGCCCACAGAGAGGTTATTTCGAGTATGGTGACACTAGATATATGGTGAGAGATTATCCCAGACTTAGGAGAGGTGTACCTCCGCAAGGTACACATGCCATAGTTTTTGCACCAGTTGCTACTCCACCTCCACAACCAGTTAGAGATGGAGGTGAGGCAGGTAGAGGTCGTTCTAGAAGGGGGGCCAGGCCCGTTTCTATACTTTTCCTGGCAGGACCGAGGTTGTTGCATCAGATGCTTTTATCACAGGTATTGTTCCGGTCTGTCATACTGATGCGTCAGTTCTATTTGATCCCAGTTCCATTTATTCATATATGTCATCCTACTTTGCTTCATATTTGGATGTCTCTAGTGATTCTTTGGATATCCCTGTTTATGTGTCTATGCCTGTTGGGGATTCTACTATGGTGGATCGCGTCTATTAGTCTTGTTTGGTCGCCATCAGGGGTTGTGAGACTAGGGTTGACCTTCTGCTACTCAATACGGTGGACTTTGACGTGATTTTGGGCATGGATTTGTTGACGCCTCACGCTATTCTAGATTGTCATGCCAAGACCGTGATATTGGCTATGCCGGGGTTACCAAGACTGGAATGGAGAGGTACATTAGGTCATATTCTGAGTAGGGTGTTGTCCTTTCTAAAGGCACAACAGATGGTTGAGAAGGGTGCTTGGCATATTTTTTCTTTGTGAGGGATGTTAGTGCTGATACTTCTACAATTGAGTCAGTTGCGGTAGTGAGAGAATTTCCAGACGTGTTTCTAGCAAACTTACCAGGCATGCCGCACGATAGAGATATTGATTTTGGTATTGACTTGGTGCCGGGCACTCACCCCATCTCTATTCCACCCTATCACATGGAACCAGTGGAGTTGAAGGAGTTAAAGGAATAACTTCAGGAGTTGCTTAAAAAGGGTTTCATCCGACTGAGCGTCTCACCTTTGGGTGCTCTAGTTCTATTTGTGAAGATCAAGACGGATCTATGAGGATGTGGATTGACTACATGCAGCTGAACAAGGTTACAGTGAAGATCAAGTACCCACTACCGCGTATTGATGATTTGTTTTGTCAGCTTCAGGGTGCTAAGGTATTCTCGAAGATTGACTTGAGATTGGGTACCATCAGTTAAAGATCTAGGCTTTAGATATTTCAAAGACGACTTTTAGGACTCGCTATAGTCACTATGAGTTTTTGGTAATGTCTTTTGGGATGACCTATGCCCTAACAACTTTCATGTACTTGATGAACAAAGTATTCTAGCCATATCTTGATTCCTTCGTCATTATGTTCATTGATAATATATTGGTGTATTCACGCAGCAGGGAGGACCATGAGCAGCACTTGAGGATCGTGCTCCAAACTTTGAGGGAGAAGAAGCTATATGCTAAATTCTCCAAATGCGAGTTTTGGCTTGATTCAACGGCATTATTGGGGCACATGGTGTCTAATGAGGGGATTAAGGTAGATCCGAAGAAGGTAGAGGCAATTCAGAGTTGGCCTAGACCATCTATCGCTACTGAGATTCGGAGTTTTCTAAGCTTGGCTAGGTATTATCTCCATTTTGTGGAGGGGTTTTCATTTATCATAGTTCCTTTGACTAGATTGACTTTGAAGGGTGCCCCATTTAGGTGGTCTGACGAGTGTGAGGAGAGCTTTCAGAAGCTCAAGACTGCCTTGACCACGACTTCAATTCTGGTTTTGCCTTCAGCACCAGGTTCTTATACAGTTTATTGTGATCCTTCGCAGATTTTCATTTGGTTGGTTTTGATGTAGGAAGGTAGAGTTATTGCTTATGCTTCGTGTCTGTTAAAGCCCCATGAGAAGAACTACCCAGTGAACAATTTAGAGTTGGTAGCCATTGTTTACGCGTTAAAGATTTGGAGGCACTATCTCTACGATGTGTCTTTAGAGGTATTCACGCATCACAAGAGTCTACAACACTTGTTCAAGGAAAAGGATCTGAACTTGAGGCAACGGAGATGGTTAGAGCTACTAAAGGACTATGATATCACTATTCTTTATCATCATAGGAAGGCTAATGTGATGGCCGATGCTTTGAGTAGGAAAGCTAAGAGCATGGGCAGTCTTACTTTTATTCTATTTGAGGAGAGACCGTTAGCGTTGGATGTTCAGGCTTTGGCCAATCGCTCGTGAGGTTGGATGTTTCGGAGCCTAGCTGGGTTTTTGCTTGTGTGGTTTTATGGTCTTCTTTGTTTGAGTGCATCAAGGTGCCTTAATATGATGATTCCCACTTGCTCGTCCTTAAGGACACGGTGCAACATGGTGATTCCAAGGAGGTGGCTATTGATATGATGGGGCATTGCTGATGCAGGGTCAGATCTCTGTTTCAAATGTAGATGGGTTGCAGGACCTGATTCTTAAGGAGGCCCATAGCTCATGGTATTCCATTCATCTGGGTTCTACGAAGATGTATCAGGACTTGAAGCAGCAATACTAGTGGAGAAGAATGAAGAAAGACATTGTGGAGATTGTGGCTTGATGTTTGAACTGTCAGCAGGTGAAGTACGAGCATCAAAGACCGGGCGATTTGCTTTAGAGGATTGATATTCCGGAGTGGAAGTGGGAGCATATCACCATGAAGTTTGTAGTTGGACTTCCATTGACCTTGAGGAGATTCAACACTTTGTGGGTCATTGTGGACAGACTGACCAATTCTGCACACTTCATTCCGGTCATGACTACCTATTCTTTAGAGCATCTGACTTGAATTTATATTCGGGAGATTGTTCGCCTTCATGGTGTGCCGGTGGCTATTATCTCCGATCGAAGCACACAATTCACATTGCATTTTTGTAGAGCTGTGCAGCATGAGTCGGGTACACAGGTCGAGCTGAGTACGACATTTCATCCCCGGACGGATGGAGAGTTCGAGCGCACTATTCAGATCTTGGAGGACATGCTGCATGCCTATGTTATTGATTTTGGGGGTTCTTGGGATAAGTTCCTACGGCTCGTTGAGTTCTCCTACAACAACAACTATCAGTCGAGCATCCAAATGGCTCCTACGAGGCCTTATATGGGAGGCGATGTCGATCTCCGATTGATTGGTTTGAGCCTAGGGAGGCTAGGTTTTTGGGCACTGATTTGGTTCAAGATGCCTTGGAGAAGGTGAAGTTGATTTAGGATCGGCTTTGTGCAACACAGTCCCGGCAGAAGAGTTATGCCGCTCAGAGAGCTCGTGATGTAGCATTTATAGTGGGTGAGAGGGTTTCTTTTAAAGTTTCACCCATGAAGGGTGTGATGGGGTTCGGGAAGAAGGGCAAGTTTAGCCCTAAGTATATTGGTCCTTTTGAGATTATTGAGAGAGTGGGTGAGTTGGGCTACAGATTCGCATTGCCACTCAGCTTATCGAGAGTTCACCTGGTATTCCTTGTTTTCATGCTCCGGAAGTACTATAGTGATCCGTCTCATGTGTTAGATTTTAGCTCAGTGAAATTGGACAAGGATTTGACCTATGTTGAGGAGCCGATGGCTATATTGGACAAACAGGTCCGGAAGTTGAGGTCAAAAAACATTGCATCAGTGAAGGTTCAGTAGAGAGGTCAACTAGTCCAAGAGGCGACTTGGGAGACCGAGAATGATATGCATAGCAGTTATCCTCATCTTTTTGGCACTTCAGGTACGTCTCTATACTCCTTCGAGGATGAACGTTTGTTTAAGAGGGGGAAAATGTAACGACCCAACCGGCTGTTCTGTGTATTTGAGTCATGTTCCCTTTTTGAGGCTTCCCGGATGTGTATTTATGGTTTTATAACTTGCGGGGATGGTTGGTTTCGTTTAGGGGAGGTTTTGGAATGATTCGGGTCCTTTGGTTCTTAGTTTGAAAGCTTAAGTTAGAAATGTTGACCAAGTTTAACTTTTGCAAAAATGACCCTGGAACGGTGTTTAAGGGTCCCAATAGGTTCGTGTTGTGATTTTGGACTTAGGCGTATGCCCGGAATTGAATTTGGAGGTTCCTAGGCTGATTTGACTTGTTATGCCAAAAGTTTGCAATTTGAAGGTTTAGAAATATCCTAAGTTTGACCGTAGGTTAACTGTATAAATATCAAGTTTGAATTGTTTTTAGCATCATGCTGAGTTGGTTTGACAGGAATCAGATGCATGGTTGTGTTTCTAGCGATTCTTGAGTTTCATTGTGAATTCCATGTGTTTTAGTGTCAGATTCCTAGTTTTGAATGTTATTTTGGTGTTTTGATCGCACGAGTGAGTTTGTATGATATTTTTAGACTTGTGTGGATGTTTGGTATGGAGCCATGATGGTTCGGGTGAGTTTCAGACGTGTTTCGAATTGGTTTGAACTTGTTTCAGGTTGCTGATTTGCTGGTGCTGCAGGTGACACATTTGCGAGTACTAGCATCGCAATTGCGAAATGGGCGTGGGAGGTTCAGATGTCGCAAATGTGGCACCCTTATCGCATTGGCGAAGTCAGTGTTGGGCTGGGTCAGGTCACGTTTGCGACCACATGGTTGCATTTGCAATGGAGCTTCATTCGCAATTGCGAAGCCTTGTGTCGCAATTACAATATTATGTAGGTTGACATGGTTCATTTCTGCGATCCCTGTGTCGCATTTGTGAGGGGACGCAATTGCGAGCCCCAGGTCGCATTTCCGGCATCCGCAACTGAACAAAGTGGTTGGATTTGGGGACTTAGCTTCATTTATTACATTTTTGAGCCACAGACTCGTGTGGGAGGCGATTTTGAGGAAAGATTTTCATACACAATTTTTGGGCAAGTAATGTTGATCCAATTTCAATTATATTACATGATTGTCTATGAGATTTAACATCTAATCCATGGACTTTGAAGAGAAATTTTTGAAATTTTTGACTATGTTTTGAAAAATAAAAATATTAGAGTTGAGAGTCGAATTGGACTCGGATTTGAAAATAAAACACATATATGAACTTCTGGGGCTATAGGTAGTCGAGATCCACCCTTGGAATCGGGTTTTGGCTGGTGTTTATATTTGTTAACTTTGGGCCATTGTGTAAAGATCTTATCATTAATTATCGGAATCAGTTTCTTTTGCATCGTTTGATGATATTAAGTTATTTTTGGTTAGATTTTAGCCGTGCAGAGGCCAATTTTCAAGGAAAAGTTATTTTTGAGTGTTGATTTGGCTTAACTGAGGTAAGTATCTTGCTTAACCTTGTGTGGGGGAAACTACCCAGTAGGATTTGGTTTAAATTATTTATTTTAATTATGTGAAAGACGTGTACATGAGGTGACGAGTGTGTACACGGGCTTATATGTGGTAATTGACCGGCTTAGACTCTTAGGCTATTTATATGCCTTGAATTTAAGTTGTTGTTATATGGAACACGTTTTATTGTTGAGTTATTCTCCATTTCATTGTGTTGTTGTTGTAATTCTTTTACACATTGTTGCTGAGCTGTGGGCTATGTATTGTCATACTATTGGTAATGTTGTTTTGGCAATGTTGTGGCGTATGGGCACGTGTGGTGTGTGTTGATTAATGTATTGTGATGAGATACCCATGCGGCAGCATAAGGGTGGTGTGAATTGATGCGCATGCAGCGAGATAAGGGGGTTTAATGCGTGTGTTGATAGTAAGGGGAATTACTTCATTTGAAGCACACTCGGCGAGATAAGGGGGCTTATGCGCGTGAAGCTATTTCGGGAAAATATTTTAAAAATGTGAGGTTCACGGGGCGTTATAAGGAAGATTTGTGATTTTTGGCTTGTGATTGTGGTTATGTAGTTTTGTACCTCGGGGTGATTCTTGTTGTAAATTTTTTGTTAGAACAACTTGATGATTTGAACTGCTATTGTTTTCTTTAATTGATCTCAATTGATTTAATTTTGTTTTGATTATTCTGCATTTTTATCACATATTTACTCTTTCTTGACATTTATTTATTTATTTATTTTGCTTTCCGTTGTTAGCTTTATATTTAGATCATGAATAGGTTTTTATGTCTAAAGAGTGTCTTGACTTGAACCTCGTCACTACTCCACCAAGGTTAGTCTTGATACTTACTGGGTACCATTTGTGGTGTACTCATACTACGCTTGCGCATATTTTTGTGCAGATCCAGGTACATCGAATCGTTCAAGACAGTAGAGAGTTGAGTGGAGCTTGAGTTGCAGATACTTCAAGGTATACCTGCTGTTCCGCTCGTAGGCCTCGAAGCCACCTTCTGTTGTCCTTCATTAATACTGTCATTTGAATTCTAGAACAATGTTGTATTTAGAGATTTCTAGTGTATGTCAGTGGAGCTTATGACTTTGTACTGCCAGTTTTGGAATGTATTACTATTGGTCATTTTGACTATGCTATTTCATATATCCATTTTTTACAGTTAAACGGTTTTAATCTTTTAATCTTAGCATGTGTTAGGCTTGCCTAGTCTTAGAGACTAGGTGGCCTTACGATCCTAAAGGGGGGATTCGGGGTTGTGACAGTTATGAGCATATCAGACTTATATTCTTAATCATTTACTTTTAAAATTTGATTAAGTGGTTAACTAGAGTTGGCTTGCCTAGCAAGCGGATATTTGGCACCATCACGACCCCGTGGTTGGGATTTCGGGTCGTGACCAAAACTTTGGCCTGCAACATATGTATACAATATATAAGTTATCTTTTAGATCATTTAACGCAGTTAGAAGTGGAGAAAAGTCATCACAGTGTTCTGAAACAATGAAATTCGTCTTAAGTTCTAATTTTTCCCTTCTTTTATTAATTTTCTGTATTCTTGGGAATTACTTGAGACTGTTACCACGACTATGCGTGTCTAAAATTCTTGGTTATAGTTTTTACATAAATGTTGATATTTGGAGACTGATTTGATGATTTAAATAATCATATTGGTTTATTTATTTATATCCTGAGCCTAATTATTTTACTGCCTAGCTAACAGTGAAATACTATATATGAGTCTTGAGTTGAACTTGAAAGAGGTAATTCTTCATTACAATAGGAATGAATAGGGCACGATCTTGAACCTAGTCATTGGGGAACTGGTTTGTGAATACGGATAGAAATATATATATCTATTGGTCGTGCTTACCCAATTGTGCAAGAAATTATTAATGCATTCTTTTTATCTCTAACCTCATAGATGTCACGACCCAAACTGGAGGGCCAAGACTGGCACTCTGGCCAAACCTGCCGAGCACCAACGTACCTTTTATCTAACCTTTCTTATTATCTATAAGGCCGATGAGATCAATATAAATGGTAGACATGAATCTTAAACAACCAACAATGACAGATAATGGCATGAACATATATACCATGGGCCGACAAGACTGTCATGAAGCTATGTATAAGGTATGAGCTGACAAGTTGCCATGAGAGACTATACAACAAAAATTAGTCGACAAGGCAATCCAAACTATACATGAGTCGACACCTGTCTATGAGCCTCTACAGGAACATAAGTGCTGCAACATTGCCGGAATAGGGCCCCGACATACCCATAATAATGCATACCAAGACCACGGCAAGTCTGGAGACGGGATCTCGCCAATAACTGCTGAACTGGGCGGCCTACTATGGTGGGGGAGCTTCGCCTACCTGTCTATCAGGATCTGCATCACGACATGCAACATCCACAAATAAAAGGACATCAGTACGAATAAAGTACTGATTATGTAAGGCAGGAAAACATAAGTAAGAATAGTAATATAAACAAGGATAGAGAATATACAACCTGTAACATCTAGGTACCTTTGAGGGCTACTGACAAGAAATGCATCACACACACACACACACATATATATATATAAACATAAACTTTTAAAACATACGCCTCTATGGGCATCATCATTATCATATCGTACCTGGCCCTAATAGGCTCGGTAAAAACATACCTCACCATCATAAGGCTTGGTAGTACCCGGCCACGTGGAGCTCGGTAAAATCCAACTGATCAGTGGTTTCACAATAGGTGCCGTACCCGACCGACTATAGCAAGGTTCGGTAGAGTAAAATAGATACATATATATGATGCATGCTGGATTCACTGGAATCACATTTTGAACCTTTTGGAATGACGCAAGGTCGGTATCCTCCGTACACGTTTATTAGGATTAACTCTTCATCAAGAATTTTATAAGAATCAGAAAGTACCAACAACATTGATAACATAAGAATAAGAGAAGTAACATCAACATCAATCGTTCCATAAGAAGGGAAACAATGTAAGTACTGCTAGCTTCTAAGGGTGGAGTATCTTTGGAAGCTCGTTCATTATATTATGTACAATCGGAGTCGCGCAAAAGAAGGAAAGGGATAGCCTCACATACCTTGTATATACTACCCAACCTCAATCTATGAAAATGTCACGATTCCTTAGTCTACAATAAGAGAAATAACACTATCGTTATCGTTTAAGCGTCGTAACTTTTATGTATCGACCGCAACCTATTTTATAATGAAACAGACAGCACCTCCCCTATTTATGTGAATTCCCACAAGTTAACACAATCACTAAACAGCCCAAACAACATCAATAATAATCATATTGAGCCTCCCAAAACAGTCCACTAACCAACAAGATTACTAAAAAGCCTTTCGATATATATCTCACAAGTTCTAGCTTCAACGACTTAGCCGTAACTTGGATAATTTTAAATACATGTAGGGTAAGAGTTTACTTACCTTTAAACAGAAAGAACAACTCCAATTTGAGCTTAATTGACCACGAAATATCCCTCCAATGCTGCCACAAGAACAAGGAAGTGAAGCTAGCAATCAATTAGGGTTTTTCTGCACTAGAATCACTTTAGAAGTCTTGAAATCACCTAGGGTTGATATTAAAACTCGAGGGAGTATTTTACAGAACATAAAATACTTAAAAAAACCTCCCACACGATCTATAACAACACAAAAATCAGCAACAATAAGAAGAACAAGAAACTTACTAGTGCCACGGGATTCCCGACACTTAATTTGTGTTGTTTGCCCTTTGTTTTGGTCTTGGATCATGAGAGAACGTTGAGAGAGTTTTCTTAGGGTTCTAAGGTCTGAATATACTGAAAACTAATGAGTTAAAACAGGGTTGAGGCATGTTATATATATCCATATGTCTTAACTGCCTATGTGGGTCCCATAGAGAGCTGCTTGGTGCAGTCTCGCGAAAACGCGAATATCTCCCAATCCTGAGATCGTATCGACAAAAGGTTTAATGTGTTGGAAACTATACTCATAGATATTCGATTTGGTGTGTAGATCACCCCCAATTTCAAGTAAATTGGGAGAAAATCTTAGTGACATCTTAACCTAAAATATAAGTAAAATTATGAACGTAAGTTGTGACAACTTTCGTCGACTTTTGTTTTATAACTCGTTTGACTTCAAGACTTATGAAATGGATATTATATGATTCAAATACCTTAGAACAAGACCTCTTGGTAGTATTAATCACCTTTATATTTACCCAAAAATACGAGATACAACATCCTTGATTCGTTTAACTTCTAATACTTGTTAACCACTCTTATACACCCTTGTATTATATAAGACCAATAGGACTAATTCTCATCATCTCAAAGATAATCTCTTCTCGGAACTACGTAGACTAACTTACGGCATAATCTAACGTATGCAAATATGGGTTGTAACACCCCTCTAGGAACATTCGTCCTCGAATGTAAGGGTTTATGGGGAGTCTAACTCATTGTGAAATTGCCGGCTGAGTTTCCCCTATAGAATAGACACTAGCCAAACTTGCACGCAGTTATACAGAACCTATGGCCTTACAAGGCTATACAAAGCATTATAGATATGTACATTATCTACATATCACCATTTTGTATTAAGAAAGAGTATTCTCAAGTTATTGCTTATCTTATAGAGACGTTTCTCCTTCTAATGCGTCCTGCGTTCCCCCGACATCCTCGTTATCTTCAATCTGGAACAGGTAAGGGTATTTAGACTTCATCTCATCTTCTGCTTCCCATGTCATTTCTTCTGTATAATTGTTCCTCCACAATACTTTAACAGAAGCTACATCCTTTGTTCTTAGCTTGCGGACTTGCCAATCCAATATAGCCATTGGCATTTCTTCATATGATAGATCCTTTGTAACTTGTACATCTTTGATAGGGCTACCCGAGAAGGGTCTCCAATACATTTCCTCAACGTAGACACATGGAATACCGGGTGGACTAATTCCAATTTGGATGGCTATTCTAACTCATACGCAACCTGTCCAATTCGTCGAAGAATTTTGTACGGCTTGATATACCGCAGACTTAGTTTACCCTTCTTCCCAAAACACATAACACCCTTCATCGGCGAGATCCTCAGGAAAACCCATTCACCAACCTCAAATTCCTGGTCACGACGTCGGACATCGGAATAAGACTTTTTCCTGCTTTGTGCCGTCTTCATTCGCTCTTGTATCACTTTCACCTTTTCAATGGCTTGATGAATCAAATATGGCCCATATAATTCTGTATCACCGACTTCAAACCATCCAACTGGTGATCTACATCTCCTCCCGTACAGTGCCTCGTACGGGGCCATTTTAATACTGGAATGGTAGCTATTATTGTAGGCGAATTCTATGAGTGCCAGATCGTCATACCAATTTCCCTTAAAATCTAGAACACATGCTCGTAGCATATCTTCAAGTGTCTGAATGGTACATTCAGCCTGTCCGTCAGTATGCGGATGGAATGCCGTGCTGAGATTCACTCGTGTGCCTTAACCCTTCTGAAAAGACCTGCAAAAATTAGCTGTAAATTGAGCTCCTCGGTCTGATATAATAGATAACGGCACACTATGAAGCCTAACAATCTCCTTGATATACAACTTCGCATAATCTTCAACTGTGTAAGTTGTCTTAACTGGCAGAAAATGGGCACATTTTGTAACGATCAACTATCACCCAGATGGAGTCAAACTTATGATAAGAGCGAGGTAATCCAATAATGAAGTCCATATTAATCACCTCCCATTTTCAAGTCGGAATCACTATATTCTAAATCAATCCACGGGGTTTTTGATGCTCAATCTTTACTTGTTGATAATTAGGGTAATGAGCTAGAAATTCTGCAATAGACTTCTTCATGTTATCCCACCAATACTAGTCCTTAACGTCATGATACATTTTTGTCGAGTCGGGATGGATGGAATATCAGTACTGATGAATCTCAATCATAATTTTCTCTCGCAGCCCTGCCACATTAGGCACATAATCGGCCCTGGTATCTTAGTGCCCCATCTCTTCCGATCTCGAAAGCCGTAATTTTACACTACTAAACGCTCTCTCTCAATCGTACTAAGGTAGGATCTTCATATTGCTGTGCTTTTACCTCGGCTGCCAAAGATGATTTTTATGTATTCTGTACAGTAACACCTCTGTCATCATAGTCTAACAATCTGATTCTCATATTGGCTAGCTGATGAAGCTCTTTAGTCAACCCCTGTTTACCTGCCTCAATGTGTACTAAGCTTCCCATTGACTTACGATTGAGAGCGTCTGCCAAAATATTGGCTTAACCGGGATGGTACAATATCTCGACATCGTAATCCTTTAGTGACTCAAGCCACTTACACTGCCTCATATTCAATTCCTTCTGCTTGAAGATGTATTGTGAACTTTTATGATCTGTGTAGATGTCAACATGGACACCGTATAAGTAGTGCCGCCATATCTTCAAAGCATATATTACTGCAGCCAATCCCAAATCATGAGTCGGGTAATTATTTTCATGCTTCTTCAATTGTCTTGATGCATAAGCAATCACCTTTCCACGTTGCATCAATACGCACCCCAAACCAATATTTGAGGTATCACAATATACCACATAACCTTCTGTTCCTTCTGGGAGAGTAAGCACTGTCACGGATGTCAATCGATTCTTTAACTCCTGAAAACTACGTTCACCAGCCTTAGACCACTGGAACTTGGTAGCTTTGTGTGTTAACTTAGTCAATGGTTCTAACATAGAAGAAAATCCTTCTACAAACCACTTATAATATCCTGCTAGCCCCAGGAAGCTGCGGACTTCTAACGGTTTGGCCAATTCTTTACTGCATCGATCTTCTGAGTGTCGACACTAATACCCTCGTCAGATATCCATTGGCCACAGAATGCTATTGAGTTTAGCCAGAATTCACATTTGGAGAGCTTAGCATATAACTTACAATCCTGAAGGGTCTGTAATACTATCCGCAAGTGGCCTGTATGTTCCGTCTCTGAACGAGAATACACCAGAATGTCATCAATAAATACGATCACGAACACATCGATAATGGCCCATTTTTTAGCCCGAACGACATCACCAAGAACTCAAAGTGCCCATATCTTGTTCGGAAGTCCGTCTTCGGAGTAGATACCGCAAGTGGTTACTTATTAATTCAGGTTTGACACCAAACTTATTAGCCACAAAGGGTGTAACATATGATAATGTAGATCCCGGATTAATCAACGCATATACCTCATAAGAAAACACAGACAATAAACCTGTAACAACATCTGGAGATGACTCGAGATCCTGTCGACCTACTAGAGCATATGTTCGATTTTGAGTACCACTCGAACTCGGCACTGTACCTCTACCTCTACCACGACCTGTCGACTGCTGAAAACCCCGTGCTGGAGGTCGAACTAATAAGGAAGAACCAGACACAGATCAAGTCGGCTGAGCCATACCACCACCTCCTCTGTTAGGACAATCCCGCATCATATGGCCAGGCTGTCTGCAAGAATAGCATGCATCGGAACCCCGACCGCACAGTCCAAAATGGGCCTTGCCGCACTGATCACAACGAGGTGCTGGGGGTATCGTCTGACTAGTATCCATATGATATTGTGAGCCTGATGCCCGAGAACTCCAACCTGAACCAGAATAGGTAAATCAATCATACCGAGGCCTCTGAAACTGCGAAGGAGCACAAGCTACAGGTGACGCCAAACTCCTCGAAGACTGGGGCCTGATACTACCTCTGAAGTCACCAGAATACCCTGCAAATCTCGCCCTGTCATCCTGTCCCCTACCCTGCTCCCTCTCTGCCCTTTGCTGGCGCTTACGATCCTCTAGTGTCTGGGCATAAGCCTGAATACGGGAAATATCCATGCCCTCTACCAAGGAGGCTATCGTGCACTCATTTATCAGATGTGGTCCCAACCCATTCACGAACAAGTGCACCCTATTGCTCATCTTGACCACCATATGGGGAGCATACCTTGCTAAAGAATTGAACTGCATACTATACTCTCGCACACTCATATTACCCCGTCGAAGGTTCAAGAACTTATCAGCTCTAGCTCGTCGTATCTCAACTAGAAAGTAGTGACAAAGAAAGGCCTCAAAAAATTCCTTCCACACAGGTGGAAGAGCTTTCGGATCCCTTAATCTCTCCCAACTATCATACCAAAAAACTGCTAAATCCTGTAACCGATAAGAAGCCAACTCTACTACCTCCGTATGACTAGCATGCATAACCCGCAGTGTACGATGAACCTGATCAATAAAAGTCTGCGGGTCCTCCTTGGGGTTCGATCCTGTAAACACTGGAGGGTCTAGATTAATAAGATCATGAAATTTCGCACTAACCGGTTTATCAGCAGCACCGATATTCTTCCTCTGAGCCCGAGCAGCTACCAAGCTACTCAACAACTGTACTGCACTCCGCATATCCTGGTCTATAGTGCCAGACAGAGGAACTAGAGGTGCTGGGTGCCTCCTAATATCCTCTGGAGGAGAAGGAGTAGATGAGGTATGCACGGCACCTCACTCTGAGGCTCATTTTGGCCTGCTCTGGATGGAGGCACCTGACTGGTACCCTATCCCGCAGCTTATCAAGCCGTCTACCAATCGCTTGCTTCCTAATCGAAGGCATCGCTAAAAGAAAACATGGTGAATATTAGAGACGAACACTTACGACTCAAATCTAGGCACGATCTAGATTCAGGAAGAAGGTAACAACCCTAAATGTCATGTAGCCTCCTGATTATAAATGTGGCACGCTACACCTCTATAATTAAGACTTTACTAGACACGACTCATAGACAACCCCTAGGATAGACTTGCTTTGATACCAAGTTTGTCATGACCCAAATTGGAAGGCTAAGACTGGCACCCGGGCCATACTTGCCGAGCACCGACGCACCATTTATCTAACCTTTCTTATTATCTATATGGGCTGACGAGATCAATATAAATGGTAGACATGAATCCTAAACAACCAAGAATGACAGATAATGGCATGAACATATATATCATGGGCCGACAAGGCTGTCATGAAGCTATGTATAAGGTACGAGCTGACAAGCTGCCATGAGAGACTGTACAACAAAAATTAGTCGACAAGGCAATCCAAACTACACATGAGTCGACACCTATCTATGAGCCTCTACAAGAACATAAGTGTTGCTACTTTGCCGGAACAGGGCCCCGACAATACCCATAACGTCTATAACAAAAATGCATACCATGACCACGGCAAGTCCAGAGAAGGGATCTCGCTAATAATCGCTTAACTGGGCAGCCTACTATTGTGGGGGAGCTTCGCCTACCTGTCTATCAGAACCTGCAGCACGACATACAGTGTCCACAAATAAAAGGACATCAGTACGAATAAAGTACTAAGTATGTAAGGTAGGAAAACATAAGTAAGAATAGTAATGTAAACAAGGATAGAGAATATAGGCGGCAGCCCCATCACAAAATCCATCGAGATATCTACCCAAGGACTAGTAGGATCGGTCATATTAGAGAGAGAAACAGCGGCGACTAGAGAGAGAAAAATCATCTCCTTCGAAGCTCACCTATAGTCGCCAATGGCGACGCCGGCCGGCGATTTCCCGGCTGGCCAGCCCTCAACGCTTACTCCCCCAACCCATCCAACCCCAAATACCAACATATCCCTACCCCAGCCTCTGGATTTCACCAAAATCCTAAAACCAGCGACCTTAAACAGCGCGAACACAGGAAACCCTAGCCGACAAACTGACCCAATCTCTTTCCGGCGAGCTACCTAGCTGCATGGCCAAGCAATTGTGAAATTTACTGAGGCAGAAGTCACTCGCATGAACCAAATCGAGGGTTTGCAATTTGCGGTTCTAGGAAAGTTCTTCTATGGCTGGCTAGAGATTCAAGAGCTCAGAAGAATCATTCCGATACAATGTGGTATCAAAGGAGATTGTAACATCGGCTACTTCAGAGACAAATTGGTCCTCATCAGACTAACACTGTGGGAGGATTTCATCAAACTCACCTCCAAAAGTACATACTACCTGAAGGCTAAGGATGGTTTCGAATACCAGATGAGGCAACAAATTTATGATACAAAATTCAAGCTGCGAGGAAACGCCAATGGCAATGGCATGGATTTCATTCCCACACCTATTGCCCACTTATTTTGTAAAAGAGTGTCTCTTCTCACTCGCATCAGCTGTAGGTAAACCAGTACACCTCGACTTGGCAACAATTAACAAGACGAGACCTAGTTGCGCAAGAGTTAAAGTATTGGTAGACCTTCTGGCTGATTTGCCCAAAAAAGTCAGATTGGATATTGAAAATGAAGCAACTGGTGAAATCAGAACGGAATGGGTCAGAATACAAAATGACTACCTTCCCAAATACTGTAAGGAATGCAAATTGCAAGGACACGACATGTTTGAATGCTGGAAACTACACCCGGAAACATATAAAAAAACAGAACACACTCAGGTCAAGGCATCATATCAAATAAAATCCAAAGGCAAAGCAATGGAAACAGGAAGTAAGCATAACCAAGAATCAGCCCCCATAATGATTCTATCCAGCGGCAAAGTCGTAGGCAAAGCAAGTCAACAATGGCAAGAAATAAAGGACAACCGTGTTCAAGGCAAAATGAAACCCAAAGAGGGAACTCAGAAAGCAGCAGCCAATAAGGAACAGCAGGTCAAAATGGCTAACTTGTTTGATGCTCTTAACTCTGATAATACGGATGGCCTTAATGTGAACTCTAGTGATCAGACAAACACTAGCCAAACTGATATGGTTATCCTATCCAACACTGAAGCATTGAAAGTGAAGGACAGTGAAAGGAATGATAAAGCCACTGATTAGAATTCTGTGTTTGAAGCTGCTGTGGTTGGCCTTAGAACTTTGGCAAATGCACAAACT
>MCJB01027676.1:0-104864 GCA_002018475.1 Nicotiana obtusifolia
CAATACAATTTATAGGAATAAATTCCATATGAAAATACTAATTTTTCCAATAAAATCCGAAATTTGCACTTAAATTCGCCAGTGAGGCCCACATCTCGGAACCCGACAAAAGTTACAAAATCTGAATACCCATTCCGATACGAGTTCAGCCATACAAAATTTATCAAATTCCGATAACGAATCAACCTCCAAATCCTAAATTTTCATTTTTGAAAGATTTTACAAAAATTCCGATTTCTTTCATCAAAACTTGAATCAAACGATGAATATGACCATGGATTTATGAAATATAGTCACTTTCGGATGTAGAACACTTACCCAGTCGAAGCTATGAAGAAATCCTCAAAAATCTCCCAAGAACCGTGCTCCAAAAATCCAAAACAAAATGAAGAAAATGACCATTTTCGGTCCTTAAGTTTCTGCAATCTGGTCGCTAAAACAGCAGTACCAGCCAATTTTAATCTACCATAACTTTCTGTATATATGTCCAAATGATGGATGGTTTATCGTTTTGGAAACTAGGTTCAAAGGACTACAACTTTCATGTTTTGTAATTTTTCTGATTCCTTATAGATTACAAGATATGGGCTTCCAAACTGGACTAATCGCACCAGTTTTCTGCAATTTTTTTTTTCTGCAATTTTTTTCATTTTTTCTAAAGATGAAATAGTCCGTTTAACCACCCGAAACTCACCCGAGCCATTCGGAACCCCGTTCGGATATACCAACAAGTCCTAAAACATATTATGGACTTAGTCGAGGCCTTATATCACATTTAACAATGCTAAAAAACACGAATCATACCCTAATTCAAGCCTAATGAAACTAATAAATTCCAAAACCTACATTCGATGCCGAAACCTATCAAATCGAGTCCGATTGACCTCAAATTTTGTACACAAGTCATAAATGACATAAAGGACCTATGAACTTTTTCAAAACTGGATTCCGACCCCGATATCAAAAAGTCAACACCTCGGTCAAACTTTCCAAAAATCTTCTATTTTCCAACATTCGCCAAAATGCGTTGAATTGTCCTACGGAATTCCAATTTCAAATCCGGACATATGCCGAAGTCCTAAATCACCATACGAAGCTATAGCAACTCTCGGAATTCCATTCCGACCCTCGGATCAAAATCTCGCGTAACAACCGGAAATCGCCAAAATACTAACTCCACCGATTCAAGCCTAATTCCACACCGGACCTCCAAAACCAATTCCGATCACACTCCTAAGTCATAAATCATCTCCCGAAGCTAATCGAATCATCGGAATTTACATCCGAGCCTCCTAACTCATAGGTCAACATCCGGTTGACTTTTCCGATTTAACCCTTCTTGAAAGAGACTAAGTGTCTCATTTCTTACCAATTTCACTTCGAACTCAACTACTCAACTTGGTTACGTAAAACACAGATAACGACATATAATGAGACAGAAAATGGGGAAGACGGAGTGGTAACCCATGAGACAACTGGCTGGGTCGTCACAAATTTTGACAAGGTTAATACTTCGCGTGTATATCAATTGCACAAAGCAATTGCAACTATTAATCAAGAAACTGACAGTGTGTCAGTATATTTTTGAAGCTTAAGAATCTATGGGATGAATTTGATAGTATGGTCCCTCCAACTTGTGACTATGCTAGATCAATATTTGTTGATTTATGCAAAAATAAAAGGTCCTACAGTTTTTTATGGGACTTAATGAGAGCTATGAACAAGCACGAAGCTAATTCCTCATGACTAGCCCAACACCAAACATCAACAAAGCCTACTCGGTGCTTGTTGAGAGGAAGAGTAAGAGATTAGTGGCTAATGCTTCAATGATTGGAGAAGGAACAGACTTAACAACCTTATTAGTAGGTAGAGGAGGCAACTACCAAAACTACCAGAAGCCTAAAAGAAATTTGACCTTGTATAGTGACTACTGTAAGATGAAAGGCCACACAAAGGAAGGTTGCTACAAACTAATTCTATCCTGCAGATTTTAAACACAAGAAGAAAGGGAATGTGAGTACAGCTTACAATGTTCATGTTGAGAATTGTAATCCAAAAATACCAGCTAGTAGTGCTGACAGGACTGAGATTTCAAACAAAATAGCCACAGGGGAATTGCCAAGAGCACCTCAACTTACTGTAGACCAATATGATCAGATCATGAAGAGGCTCAACAAAGATCTATCTAAGGATAATATGGCCAATATGGCAGGTATAGCTCATTCCTTTATGACTAAATAGAAAAGAAACAATGGATAATTGATACAGGGGCAACTAACCACATGGTAGCCAATTTAAACATGTTAAATGACATTAGGACAGTTAGTCCAATGAAAAGTAGAAAGGTACATCTACCTAATGAAGATGTCACAATGGTAACACGTATCGGTACCTGCAGACTAACAGAGGAAGGAGAAGTGTAAGATGTATTGTATGTTCCTGACTTTGAATATAATTTATTACCTATTTCTAAGGTAACCAGGGATCTTCACTGTTTTGTTTCCTTCTATCCTGACTTTTGCCTGTTCCATGACCTCTCCACTGAGAAGGTGAAGGGGATTGGTAAAGAAAAGGATGGATTCTACTTGCGAGTTCCTAAAGATTCTACTAGAATTGGGGATAGTGAGCATCTGGTAATGCAAGGCCTCAATGCACAAGCAACAAAAGAGGATTTGTTACTATGGCATAAAAGATTAGCATATGCATCCGGAGGATCTATGAGAGAATTATTAGGATACAAGTTAGAGGACTGCAAGTCAATTGTAGAAAACTGTGATGTTTGTCCATTGGCTGGACATGTAAGGCAGTCTTTTCCTAGCAAGTCTATCAAAACTTATCAATTGTTGCATCTAGATGTATGGGGACCCTATAGTACACCAACATTTGATGGAACAAAATATTTTTCTCACAATTGTGGATGACTTCTCTCCTGTGACCTGTATATTTCTTCTAAAACTAAAGGGTGATGTGATAACTGTTCTTAAATCCTTTTTGAAACTGATACAAACTCAGTTTAATGGAATAGTACAGACTGTTAGGTCTGATAATGGTGGTGAGTTTTTTAGCACAGTAATGCAAGATTTGTTTAAATCATTAGGCATTGTTCATCAAAGAATATGTGTATGTACACCCCACCAGAATGGTATTGCTGAGAGAAAACACAGGCACCTTCTAGAAGTTGTAAGATCAATTAGGTTTCAAGGCCATATCCCACTACATTTTTGGGGTCATTATGTTCTAGCTGCAGCATATGTGATCAACAGGCTGCCATCTCAAATACTTGCTGGCAAGTCACCTTATAAGCTACTATTTGGGAAGAAACCATCTGTCAACCATTCGAGAATAATTGGATATCTTTGTTATGCCAGTGCTATACCAAGAACTGACAAATTTACAAGCAAGGTAATCAAGACAATCATCATGGGCTATTATGGTATCACCAAGGGCTATGTGTTGTATGACTTGGAAAGGCACAGGTTCTTTGTCAATCGAGATGTAGTTTTTAGAGACATATATTTCCATTTCAGCAAAACAAGGATCATTCAATACATCCATCCTTATATTCATTTCCAGATAAATTGCCTACTACTAATATCTTAATAGAAGATATTCCCATAGATGCAGTCTTTAATCCTGTTATAAGACCTGGGAACTAGTTCCCTTACCTCTAGGGAAGAAGCCAATTGGATGCTAGTAGGTATACAAGGTGAAACTCAAAGCTACTGGTGAAGTAAAAAGATTAAAAGCAAGACTTGTTGCTAAAGGTTACAACCAAAGAGAGGGTCTTGATTACCGTGAGACATTCTCTCCAGTGGTTAAAATTTCCACAGTCAGAACAGTCCTTTCTCCTGCTGCAGTACATGGCTGGGCAGTACATCAGTTGAATGTTTATAATGCTTTTCTCTAAGGAGACTTGCATGATGAAGTATACATGAAATTGCCTTAGGGTTTTACAAGCCAGGGGGAGTTTAGTGTAGTATGCAGGCTTGTAAAATCTTTATATGGTCTCAAACAGGCAAGCACGCAATGGAACCTAAAGCTGAAAGAAGCTCTGTTGCAATCTCACTTTCAACAAAGCAGCCTAGATCATTCTCTGTTCATCAAGCAACATGGCACTGACATTGTTGTGACACTTGTATATGTGGATGACATGCTGGTGACAGGAAATAATTTGTAACTCATTAAGACTACTAAAGAAATATTATATCAAGCCTTCAAAACCAAAGACTTAGGAGAATTGAAAATTTTCCTTGGGATGGAGTTCAGCAGGTCCAGCAAAGGCATACTGATAAACCAAAGGATGTATGCACTGGAAATCATATCAAAATTGAGTCTTGGTGGTGCCAAACCAGCTTGGACTCCCTTGGAAATCAATATGAAGCTAACATCTTCAGAACTGGACAAGCTGATAGGCACAACAGAAGATCAATTACTTGAGGATGCAGGTGAATATCAGAGGTTCATTGGGAAGTTAATATATCTAACCATGACAAGGCCTGACATTGCCTTCTCAGTTCAGACCCTCAGTCAATTCCTACAATAGCCTAAAAGGTCTTATTGGGATACATCAATGAGAGTGGTGAGGTATGTTAAAAGGGAACCAAGATTGGGGATACTATTAAGTAGCTAGAGATCAAACCAGCTGAAGGTCTTTTTTGATGTAGACTGAGCATCATGTCCTAACACTAGGAAGTCAGTGTCAGGGTACTTAGTCAAATATGGAGATTCCTTAATTTCTTGGGAATCAAAAAAGCAAAATACAATGTCAAAAAGTTCAGCTGAAGCTGAATATAGGAGTATGGCCAGTGCAGTTTCTGAGGTTGTATGGCTAACAGTTTTACTGAAAGAATTGGCAACAGAGGTTGAGAAACCAATTGTTGTATGTAGTGATAGCAAATCTGCATTACAAATTGCAGCCAACCCAGGGTTTCATGAGAGAACAAAGCATATAAAAATCGATTGTCACTTCATTAGACAAAAGATTCAAGAAGGACCGGTTAAGACTCAACATGTGGGATCAAGGGGTCAAGGAGCAAACATATTAACAAAGGGTCTGGGAAGGCCTCAGTATGAGTATTTGGTTAGCAAGCTAGGTGAGTTGAATGTCTTTGCACCCACCAGCTTGAGGGAGAGTGATGAAATATGAGTAACTTGAAGTATATGTGCAGATGGGCTATAATTGTAAATAGGAATGTAAAAAATTAGTGGCTACTTAATTAATACACACATTTATAGTTAGTTGGGCGGTTAAGACCTTCTTTATATAGTCGTAACTTCATTTATAGTGTAACGAATTTTGATTTTCAATACAAAAATTCTCTCTCTATATTTTTGTTCCTCTCTTCTTCTTGCATGAGCTATACGATTAGATTAGGGATTGATAGTTGTCTCTGATTTGTAGAATTCATCAATTTTATCTTTTTAATCCATTTGTTTTCCATTATTATGCTTGTCATGTTTTCTTTATATACAATTCAGGCAACCTTAGATGGTGGTTCATCCTTAAGAAGCATAGTTCAATGTAAAGTAGATGATAAGAAGCCAATTTGCTTGTGTTCTTTAGTGCCTGAAAAAATGAAGACTTGCCAATTGAATCTCGAGTTTGAGTTGAATGAAGAAGTGACGTTCTCAGTTATTGGCTCTAGCTGTGTTCATCTCTGCGGTACCCTTTATGGTCATGGAAATGAACATGGATCGCAGTGTTAATCGGTCTTTCAGTTCAACTTTCAGTTTCTTGGTTTAGGTCGAGTCTTTGAATCTCAACTTTTGAAGAGTTGGATTAATATCAGCATTATTATATTACGTACATTGGATACTAAAAATAATTATTTGAATTTTAAATTTGATTAGTGTTTACCCTTGACTACGGGTAACAATTAAATTTGTACGTGGTATTAAGGATACGTGACTTGGACTGATACAATTAAAGAATGAACGATAAATAAAGGCTAAATTAAATAAGTAAAAGAGTAAGCAAACCGCCGAAGTTGAATAATTCAGCTGTGACGAAATGAACAAGAATGAAATAAATATTTGATGAAGAAAACAGTCAAAAATATGCTAACTTTGTATATTGGTCGTATGTTATATGGTTTACAGTAGGGTTGAATTATTTATATAGGAGGAGAAAAGAATTCCATACAAGGTAAAAGACTTATTTACAAGGTAAAAAATCCCTAAAATTACTGGGTTCAACATCTTTGGGTATTTGGGCCGTGATATCCGCCGAGATGTTTACAAGTCACGAGATTCCCGGCCCTTCCGTTACACAAATCTGATATTTTAACCATAAGATATTTACCCGGACCAGTTTCGATAATATAACCTCAAACGCTTCGGTCTCGAACTTTGTTCTGATGACGTCCGACCCAAGACTTCCCTTCTCGAAGTCCCGGTCTTGGCTTACCGGAGGGCGACCTCAATCGACACCGGTCTTCGAAACCCAAGACCGAAGCTTCCTATGCACTCGATCGTATCCGACCCCATACAGATAGTCCCCTCATTTTTTGGAGAGTAATGACAAGAAACGATATGAGCCGCCACTTTTCAAGATTAGGTTAAGCGGAAACACACTTATAGAGAACGACATGTAGTTCGAAGCGTAAAATCAGATAACATAGAAACGTCTTGTTGATGGATGACGGCAGCATGATGACGCACGTGGACACAATCAAAAAGGTCTTTTCGTGTCCCAGCTGGCGACAAATCCTATAATTTTTGCAAGTACCAATTAAAGCCTTCCCATCTCGTGTTTCGAACCGCCACTTTTGAAGTTTTGCGCCGTTTGAATATTCTCTTGTTCTTACTCTCTGCATTTTTGCTCTTCAAGTAAACTTCTTTCATACACTTCCCTTTGTTCGCTTCCCATCTCCTCAATTCCAATGGCGAAAACATCTAAATCTGTTCCTCAAAAACAACAACCTTCCTCCTCTCAACCGCTGAAGAGGTTGAGCCTGCCACTGTTGAGGAAACTTTGACAGAGCCTCCTCTAAAAGCTTTCATACCAGTCGGATGCTCGATCGGCTCCGACTTCAAGGTAGAGAAGGCCTCCTCAGTACCGGGCGGGGGCGAACAGGTCGCTAGGTACATTAGCTCAATCACGAACAAAATCCTTGACAGGGTGAAAACGGAGTGTAACTGGGTTGGCAAGGACGTGGTAGTCCCCTCTCCGGATGAGGTGATTACCACCCACGTGGAGGGTTATTTGAGCGTCTATACCTACCCCTTCACATTGGGACCTTTGGACCCCATTATTGTCGCCTTTTGCAAAAGGTACAACGTTACATTGGGTCAGATTCACCCCTCCGTCTGGCGGATAGTTCACTTTTTCTGCTTTTTTGTGAGTAAGGTCGACGGGCACCCTTTCACCGTTGATCATTTACTTCGACTGTACAGTCCCCGAGTCTTCCAAGGGGGACTAATAAAACTTGCTCGCTGGGCCAGCAAAGCCCCGTATTCAAGCATTGATGAGGACAAGGACCGGGGTTGGATGAGCCGATTCGTTCGAATAAGAACCTCGGACCTTATCTCCGCAGAAGACATGTCGTTCCCTGAAAAGTGGAACATGGACCGTAAGCATCATTTTCTTATCTAAACTCATCTGTTGATCTTCTTTTGATATCTTACTGATATATTTTGTAAGGTGTAGCCGCTTCTCAAATGCCGGCCGTGATTCAACACTTGGAGGAGTGGGTCCGGAAAGTGGTAGCTTAGAGGACCTACTCGGAGCGTGCTTGGCGTGAGATATCGAAAGGCCATTGGGAGGCCAAAAATCACGGTGAGCTCGATAATGTTCACATTTCTTGTTTCATGTAATCGGCACTGCTTCTATCTCACTTCCTCCTTTCTTTGTAGGTCTATCGAAGGACGCTGAATTGAGGCCGACGTCCCCCGGTAGAGAGGTTCCCTGCCCTCCCCCTGTCTCGGAGAAGGAGGGAGAGAAGAAGAGAAAAGAAGTCCCCGGTCCCTCAGAGCCCGAGAAAAAGACAAAAAATAAAAGCATAGCTCGTAAGCCTAGAATCGCCGACCTGGCTATTCGATTGAGCGAGGACTCCGAGGAAGATAGAGACCTTGGTATTTTAACCAATGAACCATCTCGGACAGTCCTCGAGCCGAGGGTCGATGAAGCTAGCAACCCTTGAGTAGAGGATCTCGAAGCAAGGGCGAGAATCGGGGCATGCGCCGATGCAGGGGTGGCGGCGCAAGGAACCTTAGACCTCCCAGAAGCAATGGACTCTCCCTCCTTCTCGGAGGCAACCCTCGATGAAGCCCGGGCTGCAAGGATACATATGCCGAGCAAAGACCAGGTACCGGCAGGACCCTTCGAAGACTTTTTCGATGGAGTGCCATCGGCTGATACCTTCAGGCTCGAAGTGCCCAGGAAGAGTCCTTCTGCCAAGACGAGCGGGGTATCTATCGGTCCCAAGTTAGTCGATAGATTTCCCGCCCCAAGTTCCAATCCTGATCGGAAGAGAATAATAAAGTTTGCCATTCCCGAAGATGCTAGGGCTCTGGCTGCGCCTGTGGGCGTGGCTAGCTACCTTCGGTGTTTGGTGACCGAGGAGGATCAAGCTACAATGGATGCGGTGGATGAGGCCTATTTTTTCAATGAAGCTCAACAGGCGGCAAATAAGATAAAATTTCTCATAGGCTCTATTTGGCGTTTGTTACTTTATTCTTTGACTTGTACTGACCGTTTTATTTTTTCCCACACAAAGGCACGTCGCCAGCGACTCGAGGGGGAGATGTCGACTCTTCGGGCCGAGCTGGACTTCGTGCGCAAAGAGAATGAAAAAACACTCGACCAGCTGGGATAGCAAATTTACCGAATAAATCAAATTCGGTCCGCATTGAGCGAGGCCATGGCAAAAACCAGTGAATGGAGAGCCAAGGCCGATATATTGAATTCGGAAAAAGAGACCCTCCGGGCTCGTGTAATCCCCTTGGAAGAGCAGGTTTCGGAGGCACAAGAGAAAATCGGGACTCTGACTAAGAGCACTGATGCACTTCAGTCCCAAGTCGAGACGCTCACTCTGGACCGAGATGTTCTGGTTAACGAGCTGCAATCGGCAAAGTCCGAGGTTGCCACGTCCAAAGCGACGCCGATGATCTGATAGCTCAATACAGAGCTGATGCTGAGCCCGCCCAAGAGCAATCAAAGATTTTGGTCGAGTACGCCAAGTGCCAAACCCATCTTTCCGTTCTCGAGGAGCTACAAGCTCGAGGCTTCGATCATCCACCGAGGTCGATGAAGCAGCAAAGATCGAAGCCGATGTTAGAAAGCGGGCCTTCCCAGAAGAAGAAGAAGAAGAAGAAGAAGAAGAAGAAGAAGAAGAAGAAGAAGAAGAAGAAGATGATGATGATGATGATGATGATGATGATGATGATGATTGATGCTGTCTGTAATATGATACGGCCCTTTTGTAACATACTTTAATTTGTATGTATAAAAGAATTCTCCTTTTTTTTTTGTCTGGCTTTGTTCTGAAATTTTCAATCTCGCAAATTTTCCTGCCTCCCGGGCTTAGCTAGGATTTATTTCACCATAAATTTTCTTCATCCATGGCCGATCGAATAAGGCCCACACCTCGAATGGAGGAATCGAGATTTGCCTTGATAGGTCTTATTTTTTCCTGAACTCCGTTAATTTGGCAGGACCTTGGTCCGTTAAGAAATTGAATCCGTCTTAACAGATTTCAACCCGATTCGGCCTTAGCCTTTTACGAATTCGGAGTTGCCTTAATAGGTTTTATTTCTCCCCGAATTTTATTAGTTCGATGCGGCCTTGGCCTATTAAGAAATCGGGATCATGCCTTAGTAGATTTTGTTTCCTTTTGAATTTTACTGACTTGATTTGGCCTTAGCCCTTTTAAAGAATCGAGGTTTTGCCTTGGCAAGTTTCAATCATCCTCGAATTTAACTCAATTCGACCTTAGCCTTTTATAAATTGGGATTTGCCTAAGTAGGTCTTATTTCCCTTCGAGTTTTGCTAACTCGATACGGCCTTGGCCTTTCAAAAAATTGGGGTTTGCCTTAATAGGTCTTATTCCGCTCTGAATTCCGCGCAAATATTTGAACAACGTTAGTTTTTGATAATGTAATGAAAATCGAAGAGGCCCTTGGGCTTAGAAACAAAATATCGGTGCCAAAGAACCTTTATTAGCATTCATACTCTCGTACAAGTTTTCTTAAGGGGTAGCTCAATCTATTTGGGCACGGAACTTTCGACCGTTTGACCCTTACATTGATTCCTAATGATCTACAAGGAGTCCCCCCGAATTGATGTAGCTAAGCAAAGATTCGAAGTAGACAAGCAATCTCCAGATATTCAAGGTCGATCGAAGTTGTGCACCAATATCATTATCTTTGATGAGCGACCGATCTAAGTTAGCACGATTCATGGTTGCCTCATTAAAAACCTTGCCGTAAAACCCAATTTGGGACAAAACCGGTCGAAGGAAAAAAGAGTGCAACGCGTGCTTTCAGTCCTAGTGTCCCGTGCTTCCTGGCTCGAGGTCACTTTATTTGCTACCTGCAGACGTTAGTATCATAAAACAAATAAATGAAAAAAGAAATTTATTACCTTAACAATAGTATCGCTTCAGGTGGCTCACGTTCCAATTTTTTGGCAGCTGTTTGCCATCCATAGTTCCAAGCTTGTAAGATCCCTTTTCGGTAACCTTCAAGATAGCATAGGGCCCTTCCCAATTTGGTCCTAGTTTCCCTTCATTCGAATCTCGAGTGTTGGGTGTGACTCTTCTGAGTACCAAGTCTCCAACGTTGAAATATCGAAGGTGGGCTCTCCGGTTGTAATATCTTTCAATCTTTTATTTTTGTGCCGCCATTCGAACCAGGGCCGCTTCCCTTCTTTCATCCAATAACTCTACGATGATGTTCATAGCTTCTCGGTTCGATTCTTCGGTTGTGTATCGGGACCTGATGCTTGGTTTGCCTACTTCGACCGATATTAATGCTTCAACACCATAAACTAGGGAGAATGGAGTGGCCCCGGTGCTGGTTTTCTCGGTTGTGCGATACGCCCATAGAACTTCGGGCAGTATCTCTTGCCATTTTCCCTTTGCGTCGGCTAACCTTTTCTTCAGATTTTGAATTATGGTTTTGTTGGTCGACTCGGCCTATCCATTGCCGCTGGGGTGCTATGGTGTTGATAATATTCTCTTAATCTTGTTGTCTTCGAAGAACTTTGTTACTTTGCTGCCAACGAATTGCTTGCCATTATCGCATACGACTTCCGATGGCATCCCAAATCGGCAGATGATATGGGCCCAGATGAAGTCGATCACTTCTTTTTCCCTGACCTTTTCGTATGTCTGTGCCTCAACCCACTTGGAAAAGTAGTCAGTTATAAAAAGAATAAATTGGGCTTTACCTGGTGCACAGGGGAGAGGGTCGACGATGTCCATCCCCCACTTCATGAATGGCCATGGCGATAGGACCGAATGCAATATCTCTCCGGGCCGGTGAATCATTGGTGCGTGCCTTTGGCACTTGCTGCACTTGCGTACGAACTCCTTCGCATCTTTCTCCATATCGATCCAATAGTAACCAGCCCGAATTATTTTTTGAACCAAGTATTCAGAGCCGGAGTGATTGCCGCATGTGCCTTCATATATTTCCCTTAAGATGTACTCGGTGTCGCCGGGCCCAAGACATATGGCGAGGGGACCTCTAAATGTTCTTCTGAATAGGGTTCCGTCGCCAGACAAGCAGAATCGGGCTGCCTTTGTGCGTGACGCTCTCGATTTTTTAGGATCCGATGGGAGCTTACCTGAACCAAGATATTCTATGTATTTGTTCCTCCAATCCCAGGTCAAGCTTGTTGAGTTAATTTTGGCATGGCCTTCTTCTACCACCGACCTCAATAGGTGCACGACTTTTTCAGAATCGATCTCTTCATCTTCGATCGATGATCCTAAGTTGGCGAGGGCATCGGCCTCACTATTTTGCTCTCGCGGTATGTGCTGTAGGGTCCATTCTTTAAACCTATGTAGTGTGACCTGAAGCTTGTTCACATACCTTTGCATTCGCCCCTCTCTGACTTCGAATGTCCTGTTTACTTGATTGACTACGAGGAGGGAATCACATTTGGCCTCGATTATCTCTGCCCCAAGGCTTTTGTCCAACTCTAAACCTACAATCATAGCTTTATATTCTGCTTCGTTGTTAGTTAATTTTACAGTCTTAATAGACTGTCGAATTGTATTCCCAGTTGGGGGCCTTAGTACGATACCAAGCTCCGATCCTTTCGAATTGGAGGCGCCATCTGTGAATAAAGTCCACACTCCCGAAGGAGTCCCTGATTCGGTCATCAGTTCTCTCTCGACCTCGGGTATAAGCGACGGCATAAAGTCGGCGACAAAATCTGCCAACACTTGAGATTTGATTGAGGTTCGAGACCGATATTCGATATCGTATCCGCTTATTTCAATGGCCCACTTGGCCAGTCGGCCTGATAGCTCAGGTTTGTGCATAATATTCCTAAAGGGATAAGTTGTTACTACACATATGGGATGGCATTGGAAGTAGGGTTTTAGCTTCCTAGAGATACTCAATAAAGCGAGTGCTAACTTTTCCAAATATGGGTATCTAGTTTCGGCCTCACCTAGGGTTCTACTAACGTAATAAATGGAGAATTGCGTACCTTGTTCTTCTCGGACCAGGACCCCGCTCACCGCTACTTCTGAAACAGCAAGGTAAAGGTATAATTGCTCACCTGTTTTTGGTGTATGCAACAAAGGTGGACTATAAAGATACCTTTTAAGCTCTTCTAACGCACGCTGACATTCCGAACCCCACGAGAATTCGTTCTTCTTTTTCAGCAAGTTGAAGAATTGGTGGCTCCTGTCGGATGATCTCGAGATGAATCGGCCTAGGGCTGCTATCCGACCTGTCAGCTTTTGCACAGCTTTCAGACTGTCTACAATTGTTATATCTTCGATGGCTTTGATTTTCTCGGGGTTGATTTCTATTCCTCGGTTCGAGACCATGAAACCAAGGAATTTTCCTGAGCCCACTCCGAATGCACACTTCTCTGGGTTCAACTTCATGTTGTACCGTTTTAGCACATCGAACGTTTCCTGCAAATGGCTCAAATGGTCCTCTGCTTGCAGGGACTTGACTAACATGTCATCAATGTAAATTTCCATTGTTATTCCTAGTTGTTTCTCGAACATCTTATTTGCTAGGCATTGATAGGTAGCCCCCGTGTTTTTTAGCCCGAATGGCATCACGTTGTAACAATAAGTACCAAATTTAGTGATGAAGGATGTCTTTTCTTGATCATCCTTATCCATTCGTATCTGGTTATAACCAGAGTAGGCATCGAGAAAGCTAAGGGTCTCGTGGCCAGCGGTAGCATCAATCATGCGAGCGATGTTGGGCAAGGGAAAAGAATCTTTAGGGCATGCCTTATTTAGGTCTTTATAATCTATGCACATTCTTAGCTTATTTTCCTTTTTAGGAACTACAACTACATTTGCTAGCCACTCCGGGTATTTAACTTCCCGTATGGACCCTATATTTAAAAGTTTAGTTACCTCGTCCTTGATGAATGCTTGACTGAGGCCTCCTATTTTGCTTGACCGGCCGGAATTTTGGATCAATGCTCAATTTGTGAGTTGTAATTTCCGGTGATATCCCTGTTCTGTCAAGATGGGACCAAGCGAAAGAATCTTCGTTAGCTGAAAGAAACTTAATTAGTTTGGCCCTGAGCTCGGAGCTTAGGCCCGAACCCAGGTATACCTTTCAATCCGGTGAGGCACCTCGGAGTGAACTCTGCTCGAGCTCCTCGACCGTTGATTTGGTCGCATTGGACTCGTCGGGACCGATGAATGACCGGGGAACCCCATAACCATCATCTTTGAGATGATCCTGCTCACCCTCGTTTGTTGAAGTGGTGTCTGAGATTGCTATTGGGTCCTTTGGGAAGGAGCGATCGGCTTTGGCACTGCTTCTTCTACTGCGAACATCTCCCTCACAGCATGTTGTTCTCCGTAAATAGTTACGATCCCATCAGCCGATGGGAATTTCAACTTTTGGTGCAGTGTTGAAGGTACTGCTCCGATATCATGAATCCATGGCCTCCCAAGCAAGGCATTGTACCTCATGTCTCCTTCGATCACGCAAAACTTTGTTTCCCGAACAGTACCGGCGGTGTTCACCAGCAACGTTATCTCCCCTTTGGTTGTCTCGCAAGCCATGTTGAAACCATTGAGAATTCGGACTTCAGGAATAATCCGGTCTGTCAATCCGAGCTGTTCAATAACCCACGATCGAATTATATTAGCTGAATTACCAGGATCGACAAGTACACGCTTCATCCGAGTTTTGTGTACAAGCATCGATATTACTAAGGCGTCATTATGGGGTTGTATGACTCCTTCTGCATCTTTTTCGCTGAAGCACAAAGCTCCTTCCACCGCATAATCCCGAGTGCGCTTTTCTCGGGTGATAGATATTTTGGTGCGTTTTAATACCAGGCCTTGGGGTGTATCTACCCCTCCGATTATCATGTTGATCGTGTGTTGAGGCTCCTCCTGGTTTGCTGGCCTGTTCCTTTTCCCGTAATGGTTTTTGGCTCGATCGCTCAAAAACTCTCGAAGGTGCCCATTTTCTAGCAACCGTGCCATCTCTTCCCTCAATTGTCGACAGTCTTCTGTCTTATGTCCATGTATGCCATGGTACTTACATATCAAGCTGGGGTCTCGCTTAGCTGGATCCGATTACAGCAGTCGAGGCCACTTGGTATCTTTGATGCGACCGATGGCCGATACGAGAATCGCTGAATCGACGTTGAAGTTATATTCGGATAGTCAGGGTGCTTCTCGGTGACCAGCGGCTTTCTTGAAGTTATTTCTTGACAACGGTCCTCAGTTCCTTCTATTAGGATCGTTCCTCCTTTCCTGTCTTGGAGAAACCTGCCTTCCTGGAATGGCCCTTCGATCGCCAGGATACGGTTGATGCCTATCTCTGTTCGATCTTGGCTCTCGGTAATTATCCCTTTGAGTCCTATAGTGAGTTCTGATGGGATAAGTGGATCCCGAGGGGGCCCCAAGCTGATCGTCTTCGACCCTGATCTTTGATTGATACCGATTGTATATATCCGGCCAAGTGGTAGCCGGGTATTCGATCAAGCTTTGCTTAAGCTGTTGTGAAGCCGTTGAACTTCGGGCATTGAGCCCTTGAGTGAAGGCTTGTACGGCCCAATCATCAGTGGCAGGTGGTAGGTCCATCCGTTCCATCTGAAAGCGAGATACAAATTCCCTCAGCATCTTGTTGTCTCTTTGCCTAACTTTGAATAAGTCCGATTTTCGTGTCTCGACTTTGATGGCACCCGCATGAGCTTTCACGAAGGTGTCCACAAGCATGGCAAAAGAATCGATGGAATTCGGGGGCAAGTTGTGATACCAAGTCATTGCTCCTTTTGACAAGGTCTCCCCAAATTTCTTTAAGAGAACGGACTCAATTTTGTCATCTTCGAGATCATTTCCCTTTATGGCGCATGTGTACGCCGTTACGTGCTCATTTGGGTCAGATGTCCCGTTGTACTTGGGGATTTCTGGCATGCGGAACTTTTTTGGTATAGATTTTGGGGCAGCGCTTAATGGGAAAGGCTTTTGCACGAATTTCTTCGAATTTAAGCCTTTCAACATTGGGGGTGCTCCTGGAATCTGATCCACCCTCGAATTATATGTTTCTACTTTCTTGTAATTTGCTTTAATCTTCTTCTCGCCCGACTCGACTCGCTTGGTCAGCTCTTCAAGCATCTTCATGATCCCAGAATTTGTCCCCGATCCGCTTTCGTCCGGTTGCGCCGTGGCCGGTTCGTTTTCGGGGACAACTCCTCGAGAAGAACCGGCTTTAACCCTCTCCGAAACCTGATTGCGACTTTGCAACTAAGCGAAGGCCGCTTGTTGGGCTTGTAACATGTCAAATATCATTTTGAGACTAATCCCGTCCCCTTCGTCGTTTTGAGTTCTTGAGCAGTGTTCTCTTTGGACACTGTTAGACAGGCCAGAAGTCTGATCTACATTGATCGCCATTTGAGAATTGGCGTCGACTGGAACTTCATTACCGGGCATCACATTGTTGTTCTCGCCCTGGTGGTCGAATTCGCCATTGATGAACTGAGGCACGGATTGTGAGTGCGACATGACTACGTTATAATCTGAAACCAAAAATTTCTGCAAAGAACAAGCGTAAAATAGTGTGTGTGATAGAAAATTGTATCAAACGTTCACTATTATCCTTAGCCCCACGGTGGGTGCCAAACTGTTTACCCTTAACTACGGGTAATAATTAAATTTGTACGTAGTATTAAGGATATGTGATTTGGCCTGATACAATTAAAGAATGAACGATAAATAAAGGCTAAATTAAATAAGTAAAAAAGTAAGCAAACCGCCGAAGTTGGATAATTCAGCTGCGACGGAATGAACAAGAATGAAATAAGTATTTGATGAAGAAAACAGTCAAAAATATGCTAACTTTGTATATTGATCGTATGTTCTCTCGTTTACAGTAGGGTTGAATTCTTTATATAGCAGAAGAAAAGAATTCCATACAAGATAAAAGACTTATTTACAAGGTAAAAAATCTCTAAAATCACTGGGTTCAACGTCTTTGCTAATTTGAGCCGTCATTTCCGCCGAGATGTTCATAAGTCACGAGATTCCCGGCCCCTCCGTTACACAAATCTGATATTTTTACCATAAGATATTTTACTTGGACCGGTCTCGATAATCTCATTTCGAATACCTTGGCTTCGAGCTTCGTTCTGATGATGTCCAACCTCAGACTCTTCTTCTTGATGTGCTGGTCCCGACTTGCAGGAGGGCGATCTCAATTGACGCCGACCTTCAAAACCCAAAATCGATGCTCCTTATGCAATCGATCATATCCGACCCCATACAACTGGAAAACGAAATCTTCTTTTTCTTTAAAATCGAAATTAAACTCGATCGGCGTCATCAACGAAAACATCTTCGCCTTCTTTCATTATGCTTAGGCACTCAGAGGCGCATTAACAATTAGATTAACTTCCTTATGCTTCGGCAAATATTTTGAAAAGAGCCAAGGGAACGTCATTCTTAGATAGTTTTCTGTTCAATAGATCTTAATATTTATAGAGGCTTTAGATTCTAAGGTGCGACAATATTTATCTAAGGCTTTAGCTTAGATTTTAGGAAGTGAAGACAATTTATTTCCTTCTTTAAAACGTACTTTTCTCGGTAGGAATTTTAGGAATGTATCTTTTTTACTTTTCTAAATCAAAATCTTAAATATTAAGAAAATAATTAAATGACTATTTCTAAATATTAGAAAAGTAAAGGACTAATCATATATATAAAAAGATAATTAAATGACTATTTTGCCCAGTATGAACTCTATTGTAAATGAATAAAATAGACGAACGTCATTTGGCTAAGGGCTTTCATGCTTTTAATATAACTAGTTTTTCAACACGTGTGTTGCACGTGTGTATCGAGCCACGTAATACACGATTGTGTAAAATTATATTAATATTACTAAAACAAAGCTTGAAATAAATAATTTTACTTGAAGTATAAAATACAAGTTTCTGTGAATGGTCAATGTGGATCGTATCTGATTTCAAAATAATTAGATATCATCAAGATGATTATTGTTCTCGACATATGCATTTGATTTGTATGCTGGGTTACATAGTGCACACTTTTGTAAAATAATAGTATTACTTAAACATGATTTGAGTAAATAATTATTCTTGAAAAAAAAAGTTACAACTTTTTCTAAATGATTAATGTGAATTGTCATATGATAATTTGTTTATCGAGATTGCGATGATTCAATACTATCTGAACCTACAATGATGAGGAGTGTTGAATATATCGACGTGATTATTAAAAAGTGTTAGCTTGAATCTTTTACCTTATCAAGAATTTAACAGCAGTCAATATTATTAATAAGTGCAATTTTAATAAGAATATAACACAAAAAATAGTATTACCTATTTGTCAATTAATGTTATAGGTCTTACAACCCTCTTGTCTTGAAAAGTAAAAATCTTTCTAAACCTCTTCAAATTACTACTAATACTTTTATCACCCAATTAGATAAATACTTTTGTAGTTCGTTAATAGAATATTTTGTAACCGGACATAAAATAAGAGATTAAAGAACATCTACGTAAATATAAGCTTTCAATTCACTCTTGAAAGCTCAAATATACTTAGTGATAGTTACCATATATAAGCTTAAAGAACATCTACGTAAATATAAGCTTTGCAAAACATCTACTCTCTTATGTTTCCTAATAACCACATAGTATCATTTGACACAACTTCTCGATTCTGTATAATACACATAGACGAATTGAGGATGCATACTTCTCAATTACCTATAGCATGCACACTTCTCAATTACCTATCTTCTCAAAAGCAGCATTAGTTTTTGCTCTAAGTCACGCAATGTAACACTGTTGATTACTCAAATTTATTCAATTTCACGATCATTGAAGTGTATTTTAATTTATATTACTTTCATGCAACACATTGCATCCCCATAATACCATGTGATATTTCTTCCTTTGCAAAACTTAGTGGTGCATTTAATTAAAAATACAATATCTTGTATATGTTTTTATACATATAATGTCATTTTTTTGTAAACATTAATTAGGTAGGAGACTTGCTTAGATTATAAAATGTCTGCCAATGAGCTCTATCCCATTTTTTATTAACTTCATTGCATAAGAATCTAAATTTACAAGGTACCAATACATATTCAAACTCCAAGTCTAAAAAATATTTTTTTTTCTTCTAAAAATAAACCTAGTTGCACCGGTTCTATCTTCTATAAAATAACATTTTTATTCATCTGTCAATTCAATGTATTGTCTTCCTTCCTCAATGCGGTTCTTACAGTACAAAGAAGTGCAATAGTTATTTGTTTTTTAAGTATTCAATTGAAAATTTTTGTTGTTTGATGTATATACAACACTCTATCCAAAAGATTATTATTTAATCGTCCACAAACACCTTTATAGATTTTCTCCAATTATTTCTCTCCATTCTTAAGAAATATTTTGACACAACTGTTTATTTGTTGTAGTTTATTCCTTTGAAATAATTTAATAAGTAAAATATGTTCTACAGTCTTTGATAAGATGTATGCAACTTACTGCTCTTTAAAAAATTAAGAAGCCAAAAGTTTGTAAATTTATTTGATATATCTATCATTAGAAATGAAAAAGAGGTTACCCAAAGTACAACATACAACAAATATTGCAAAAATACATACTTAGTAATGAGCGCGATAAATAGCTCCAAATGTTTATTAAACCATAAGATATTAGTGTTTACCCTTGATTACGAGTAACAATTAAATTTATGTGTGGTTTTAAGGATATGCGATCTGATTTAATACAATTAAAGAATAAACGGAAATAAAGATTAAATTCAATGAACAAGGAAAAAGCAAACCGTCAATATTGAAAAGTTTTTCTGCGTTAGGAGCTTTTGGGAATAAAATATGAAGCAGACTAGCGAGCGAAGTAGACTAAGATTTTTGTATATTGATTGTGTGTCGTGTCTCTTTTACAAATGGGGCTGTCTGTTTATATAGGAAAGGTGAAGAATTCTATACAAGGTAAAAATCTCATTTACAAGGTAAGATATTCCTAGAATAATGGATTCAACGTCTTTATTGATTTGAGCCGCGATTCCCGCTGAGATGCTTGTATACCACAAGATTTCCGGTCCTTCAGTTACGCAAATCTAATAACTTTACCATGGGATATTTTACCCTGATCGGCCTCGACGATCTCACCTCGAGCGCCTTGGCTTCGAGCCTCGTTTTGACAACATCTGGTCTCGAGCTTTTTATACTCGATATTCCGGTCTCGACCTCTCGGTTGGCGACTTCAATCGACATTGGTCGTCGAATCCCAAAGTCGGTATTTCCTAGCAAGTGATCGGGTTCGACCCCATAAAGATAGTCCCCTCGTTTTTTGGAGGGTAACGATAAGAAACGATATGAGCCGCCGCTTTCAAGATTAGGTTAAGTGGAGACATACTTATGGTGAGCGACACGGAATTCGAAACGTCAAATTAGATAACACAAAACGTCTTGTTGATAAATGACGGCAACATGATGATGCACGTGGCCAGTATCAAAAAGGTTTTTTCCTATACCAACTGGCGACAAACTCTGTAATTTCTGCAAACACCAATTAATGCTTTCTTATTTTGGGTTTCGAACCGCCGCTTTTGAAAAGTATAAATAGCCCTCTCATTTTTCAGTTTTCAAGTTTGCGTCGTTTGAATACCATATTGCCCAAGTTCTCTAAACTCTGTTCTTCAAGTAATTTCTCTTTCTACGCTTGCATCTACTCGCTTTCCATCTCTTTTATTTCAATGGCAAAGACATCTAAGTCTGTTCCTCAGAAGCAACAACCCTCTTCCTCTCAACCCACTGAAGAGGCCGAGCCTATCGTTGCTGAGAAAACTTCGACAAAGCCTCCTCTAAAAGCTTTCGTACCGGTTGGATGCTCAATCGGCTCCGATTTTAAGGTGGAGAAAGCTTCCTCAGTACCGGGTCGGGGTGAACCAGTCGTTAGGTATATTAGTTCAATCACGAGCAAAACTCTTGATAGGGTGAAAGTAGAATGTAACTGGGTTGGTAAAGATGTGGTAGTCCCCTCTCCGGACGAGGCGATTACCACCCACGTAGAGGGTTATTTGAGTGTTTACACTTACCCCGTCACATTGGGACCTTTGGACCCCATTATTGTCGCCTTTTGCAAAAGGTACAATGTTACGTTGGGTCAGATTCACCCTTCCGTTTGGCGAATAATTCATCTTTTCTGTTTTTTTTGTGAGCAAGTTCGATGGGCATCCTTTCACCATCGATCATCTACTGCGATTATACAGTCCCCGAGTCTTCCGAGAGGAACTAATAAAACTCGCTCGCCAGGCAAGCAAAGCCCCATTATCGAGCATTGACGTAGACAAGGACCGGGGCTGGATGAGCCGATTTGTTCGAATAAGGACGTCGGACCTGATCTGTGCAGAAGATATGCCATTCCTTAAAAAGTGGAACATGAACCGTAAGAATTATTTTCCTATTCTTATTCATCTGTTGTTTTTCCTTTGTTATCTCACTATTATACTTTGTAAGATGTAGCCGTTTCTCAAATGCCGGCTGTGAGTCAGCATTTGGAAGAGTGGGTCCGGAAGGTGGTAGCTCAAAGGACCTACTCAGAGCGCGCCTGGCGTGAAATATCAAAAGGCCTATGGGAGGCCAAAAATCATAGTGAGACTGATAACGCTTATATTTCATGCTTTATGTGATCGGTGCTGCTGCTAATTCATTTTCTCCTTCTTTTGCAGGTCTATCGAAGGACATTGAATTGAGGCCGACGTCCCCCGGTAGAGAGGTTCCCTGCCCTCCCGCTGTCTCGGAGCAGGAAGGAGAGAAAAAGAAAAAAGAATCCCCCGGTTCCTCTAGGCCCGAGACAAAAAGAATTAAGAAGAAGAGCATAGCTCGTAAGACCAAAATCGCCGACATGGCTATCCGATTGAGTGATGATTCCGAGGAAGATAGGGGCCTCGGTATTTCAAGCAACGAGCCATCTCGGGCAGTCCCTGAGCCGAGGACCGATAAAGCTCGTATTCAACGAGTAGAGGGCCTCGATGCAGGGGCGAGGACCGGGGTCTTCGCCGATGCATGGGAGGCAGTGCAGGGAACCTCGAGTTCCCCAAAAGCAATGGACTCCTCCTCTTTCTCAGAGGCGACCTTCAATGAAGCCCGAGCTGCAAGGGCGCATTCGCCGAGCAAAGACCACGTACCGGAAGGGCCCTTTGAAGACTTTTTTGACGGTGTGCCATCGGCTGACACCTTTGGGCTCGAAGTGCCGAGGAAGAGTCCCTCCGCCGAGACGAGCAAGGTATCTTTCGGTCCCAAGTTGGTCGATATATTTCCTGCTCCAAGTTCCAATCCTGATCGAAAGAGGATAATAAAGTTCGCCATTCCCGAAGACGCTAGGGATCTTGCCGCGCCGGTGGGCATGGCTAGCTATCTTCGGTGTCTGGTGACCGAGGAAGATCAGGCTGCAATGGATGAGGTGGATGAGACCTGCTTGTTGAACGAAGCTCAACAGCCAGCAAATAAGGTAAAACTTCTTACAGGCTTTGTTTGGTGTTTGTTATTTTACTTTGTAATCTGTACTGATTGTTTTATTTTCTTTCATATTCGTAGTCCTCGGTGCTTCATCATGAGGCTTTTCTTCGGCTAAGGGAAGAAAAGGCACGTCGTCAGCGACTCGAGGGGGAGATGTCAACCCTTCGGGTTGAGCTAGACTTCATACGTACGGAGAATGCTAATACACTCAACCAGATGGAGCAGCAACTTGATCAAATAAATAAATTCCGATCCGCATTGAGCGAGGCCAAGGTAGAAACCAGCGAATGGAGAGCTAAGGCCGATCTGCTGACCTCAGAAAAGGAGATCCTCTAGGCTCGTGTAGTTTCTTTGGAAGACAAGTCTCGGAGGCACAAGAAAAAATCGGGACTCTGACTAAGAGCACCGATACACTTCAATCCCGAGTCGAAATGCTTACCTTGGATCGTGATGTTTTGGTCAACGAGCTGCAATTGGCAAAATCCAAGATTGCCACGTCCAAAGCTGATGCCGATGATCTAATAGCTCAATACAGGGCCGATGCCGAGGCTGCCCAATAGCAATGAAAGATTCTAGTTGAGTATGCCAAGTGCCAAACCCACCTTTCTGTTCTCAAGGAGTTACAAGCTCGAGGCTTCGATCTATCCACCGGGGTCGATGATGCAGCAAGGATCGAAGCCGATGCTAGAAAGCGGGCCTTCCGTGAAGAAGAAGAAGACTCCGAGAATTCTGATTGATGCCATTTGTATAATGTGTCTTTCTAGGATTCTCACTTTTTATAACACACTTTGCTTTATATATATAAAAGATTTTCTTTTATCTCCCTTTCTTGTTCGATTTATTCTGATAATTCAATTTGCAGAATCTTCTGCCCTTCAGGCTTACTTAAGACTTAGCTTATTTCTCAGTGGATTTTCCCCTTTCACGGCTGATTTGGTAAGGCCTAAGTCTCAAAAGGGGGCCGAGGTTTTCCTTAATAGGTTTTGTTCCTTTTCGAATTTTATTAATTCGACGTGGCCTTGGCCTATTAAGAAACCGGAGTTCTGCCTTAACTGATTTCAATTCTCCTTGAGTCTAACTTGGTTCGGCCTTAGCCTTTTATGAATTCGGATCCGCCTCAATAGGTCTTACTTACCTTCGAGTTTTATTAACTCGATAAGGCCTTGGCCTTTTAAGAAATTGGGGTTTGCCTTAACCGGTCTTTCCCCTCTCGAGTTTTACTTAGTTCGGCCTTAGCCTTTTAAGAGTTGGGATTTGCCTCAATAGGTCTTACTTCCCTTCGACTTCCATATGAAGTTCTGAGCAACGTTGATTTCTGATCATGTAATAAAATTTGAAAGGGCCCTTGGGCTCGGAGACAAGATACTGGTGCCGAAAAGCTTTTATTAGCATTCAGGTGCTTGTATAATTTTCCTAGGGGGTAGATCAATCTACTCATGCATGGTACTTTCGACCGTTTGACCCTTACATCGATTTCTAATCATCTATGAGAAATTCCCCCGAAATGAAGTGGCCAAAGAGTGAATCGAATTAGATAAGCAATCTTCTGATATCTATATTCGACTGAAATTGCGCACCAAATATTATTTCCTTCGATGCGCGACCGATCTAAGTTAGCACTAATGTTGGTTGCCTCATTAAAAACCTTGCCGTAAAACCCAATTTGGGATAAAGCCGGCCGAGGGGAAAAAGAGTGCAACGCGTGCTTTCAGTCCTAATGTCCTGTGCTTCCTGGTTCGATATTGCCTAGTTCAATACCTGCAGACGTTAGCAAAACCAACAAACAAAAAGAATGAAATTTCATACCTTAACAATAGTATCGCTTTAGGTGACTTATGTTCCAATTGTTTGGCAGCTGTTTGCCCTCCATGGTTATGAGCTTGTAAGATCCCTTTCCGGTGACCTTCAAGATGGTATAGGGCCCTTCCCAGTTCGGTCCTAACTTTCCTTCATTTGGATTTCGAGTATTGGGTGTGATTCTTCTGAGCACCAAGTCTCCGATGTTGAAGTGTCGAAGGTAAGCTCTTCGGTTATAATACCTTTCGATCTTTTGTTTTTGGACCGCCATTCGAACAAGGGCTGCTTCCCTTCTTTCGTCCAATAATTCTAAATTGATGTTCATAGCTTCTTGATTTGATTCTTCGGTTGCGCATCGGAACCTGATACTCGGTTCGCCTACCTCGACCGGTATTAATGCCTCAGCACCGTATACTAGAAAGAAAGGAGTGGCCCCCGTGCTGGTTTTCTCGGTTGTGCGGTAAGCCCATAGAACCTCGGGCAATATCTCTTTCCATTTTCCCTTTGCGTCGGTTAACCTTTTTTTCAAGTTTCGAATTATGATTTTATTGGTCGACTCAGCTTGTCCATCGCCGCTGGGGTGATAGGGCGTCGATAAGATCCTCTTGATCCTGTTGTCTTCGAAGAACTTTGTCACTTTACTGCCGATGAACTGCTTGCCATTATCGCACACGATCTCCGATGGCATCCCAAATCGACATATGATATGGTCCTAGATGAAGTCGATCACTTCCTTTTCTCTAACATTTTCGTAAGCCTGCGCTTCAACCCATTTGGAAAAGTAATCAGTCATAAAAAGAATGAATTGAGCTTTACCTGGCGAATAAGGGAGAGGGCCAACGATGTCCAGTCCCCATTTCATGAATGGCCATGGCGATAGGACCGAATGCAGTGTTTCTCCGGGTTGGTGGATCATCGGTGCGTGCCTTTGGCACTTGTTGCACTTGCGAACGAATTCCTTTGCATCTTTTTCCATATCGATCCAATAATAGCCGGCTTGAATTATTTTTCGAACCAATGATTCGAAACCGGAGTGATTCCCGCATGAGCCTTCATGTATTTCTCTTAATATATACTCGGTGTCTCCTGGTCCAAGGCATATTGTGAGGGGCCTCCGAATGTTCTTCTGAATAGGGTCCCATCATCGGATAAATAGAACCGGGCTGCCTTTTGTGCGTAATGCTTTCGATTCTTTGGGATTCGCAGGGAGTTTACCTGAGCTGAGATATTCTATATACTTGTTCCTCCAATCCCAGGTCAAGCTTGTCGAATTAATTTCGCCATGGCCTTCCTCCACCACCGACCTCAAGAGTTGTACGACCTTTTCGGATTCAATTTCCTCATCTTCGACCGATGATCCCAAATTGACGAGGGCGTCGGCCTCGCTGTTTTGTTCTCGAGGTATGTGCTATAAAGTCCATTCTTTAAACCGGTGCAACGTGACTTAGAGCTTGTCCAAGTACCTTTGCATTCGCCCTTCTCTGACTTCGAAAGTCCTATTTACTTGGTTGACCACGAAGAGGGAATCACATTTGGCTGCGATTATTTCTGCTCCCAAGCTTTTGGCCAGCTCTAAACCTGCAATCATAGCTTCATACTCCGCTTCATTGTTAGTCAATTTTATAGTCTTGATAGACTATCGAATAGTGTTTCCGGTAGGGGGCTTTAGTACGATACCAAGCCCCGATCCTTTCGAGTACGAGGCACCATTAGTGAACAGGGTCCACACTCCCGAGGGAGTACCCGATTTCGTCATTAATTCCTTTTCGACCTCGGGTATTAGCGACGGCGCAAAATCGGCGACGAAATCTGCCAATACTTGAGATTTGATCGAGGTTCGGTGCTGATATTCGATATCGTACCCGCTTATTTCGATGGCCCACTTAGCCAATGGGCCGGATAGCTTGGGTTTATGCATTATGTTTCTCAGGGGATAAGTTGTTACTACACATATAGGATGGCACTGGAAGTATGGTTTTAGCTTCCTAGAGGCACTCAATAAAGCGAGTGCTAATTTTTCTAAATGCGGGTATCTAGTTTTGGCTTCTCCTAAGGTTCTACTGACGTAATAAATAGGAAACTGTGTACCTTGTTCTTCTCAGACCAGGACCCCACTCACCGCTACTTCCGAAATGGCAAGGCAGAGGTATAATTGTTCACCCGTTTTTGGTGTATGCAGCAAAGGTAGGCTAGAGAGATACCTCTTAAGCTCTTCTAACGCGCGCTGACATTCCGGACTCCACGAGAAATCGTTCTTCTTTTTCAGCAAGTTGAAAAATCGGTGACTTTTATCGGAAGACCTCGAAATGAAACAGCCTAAAGCAACTATCCGACCTGTCAACTTTTGTATAGCCTTTGCACTGTCTACAATTGTAATGTCCTCGATGGCTTTGATATTTTCGGGGTTAATTTCTATTCCCCGATTCGAAACCATGAAATCGAGGAATTTTCCCGAGCCCACTCCAAATGCGCACTTCTCCAGGTTTAATTTCATGTTGTATTGCTTCAGCACATCGAACATTTTCTGCAAATGGCTCAAATGGTCCTCTACTTGCAGGGACTTAACTAACATATCATCAATGTAAACTTCCACTATTTTTCCTAATTGTTTTTCGAACATTTTGTTTACTAGGCGTTGATAAGTAGCCCCCGCATTCTTTAACCCGAATGGCATCACATTATAGCAGTATGTACCATATTTAGTGATGAAAGATGTCTTTTCTTGATCATCCTTGTCCATTCGAATCTGGTTATAGCCGGAGTAGGCGTCGAGAAAGCTAAGGGTCTCGTAGCCAGCGGTGGCATCGATCATGCGATCGATGTTAGGTAGGGGAAAAGAATCTTTAGGGCATGCCTTGTTTAAATCTTTGTAATCTATGCACATTCTTAACTTATTTCCCTTCTTAGGAACTACAACTACATTTGATAACCATTTCGGGTATTTAACTTCCTGAATGGATCCTATATTTAAAAGCTTGGTTACCTCATCTTTGATGAATATTTGCTTGAACTCGGATTGAGGCCTCCGCTTTTTCTTGACCGGCCGAAATTTAGGATCGATGCTCGGTTTGTGAGTCGTGATCTCCGGAGGTATCCCTGTTATGTCAAGATGGGACCAAGTGAAAGAGTCTTCATTAGCTGAAAGAAAATGAATAAGTTTAGTCCTGAGCTCGGAACTTAAGCCCGAGCCCAGGTATACCTTCCAATCCGGTGCATCCTTTCGGAGTGGAATTTTCTCGAGTTCCTCGGCCGTCGACTTAGTTGCATCGGATTCATCGGGGCCGACGAATGATCGGGGGATCCCGTAGTCAACATCTTCGATAAGCTCCTGTTGACCTTCGTTCGTTGAAGGCGATACCTGTGATTGCTATTTGGTTCTTTGGGAAGGAGCTATTGGTTTTGACACTGCTTCTTCTACTGCAAACATTTCTTTCACCGCATGTTGTTCTCCATAGACAATTATGATCCCATCAACCGATGGGAATTTCAACACTTGGTGCAGTGTCGATAGTACCGCTCTAATATCATGAATCCACGCTCTTCCGAGCAAGGCGTTGTATCTCATATCTCCTTCGATTACACAGAATTTTGTTTCCCGAACGGTACCGACAGTGTTCACTGGTAAAGTTATTTCTCCTTTGGTTGTCTCGCAAGCCATGTTGAAACCATTGAGGATCCGAACCTCAGGGATGATTTGATCTTTCAACCCGAGCTGTTCGATAACCCATGACTGGATTATGTTGGTCGAACTACCGGGATCGATCAATACACGCTTCACCTTAGTTTTTTGTATAAGCACCGATATTACTAAGGCGTCGTTATGGGGTTGTATGATTCCTTCTGCATCCTCCTCGCTGAAGTGCAAAGCTCCCTCCATCACGTAATCCCATGTGCGCTTTTCTCGGGTGATAGATATTTTTGTGCGTTTCAAAACCGGTCCTTGGGGTGTATCTACCCCACCAATTATCATATTGATTGTGTGCTGAGGTTCCTCCTGGTTTACTGGTCTATTCCTGTTCCCGTAATGGTTTTTGGCTCAATCGCTGAAAACCTCTCGAAGGTGCCCATTTTCGAACAACCGTGCCATCTCTTCCCTCAACTGTCGACAGTCTTCTGTCTTGTGTCCATGTGTACCGTGGTACTTGCATATCAAACTGGGGTCCCTCTTAGCTGGATCCGATTGCAACGGTCGAGGCCACTTGGTATCCTTAATGCAACCGATGGCCGATACGAGAGTCGCAGAGTCAACGTTGAAGTTATATTCGGGCAGTCGTGGTGCTTCTCGATTGCCAGCGGCTCTCTCGAAGTTGTTTCTCGCCAATGGTCCTCGGTTACTCCGATTAAGATCATTCCTCCTTTCTCATCTCGGGGAACCCTGCCTTACTGGAATGGCTTTTCGGTCTTCAGGATATGGTCAATGCCTGTCTCTGTTCGATCTTGGCTCTCGATAAATATCTCTTTGAACCCTATCATGAGTTCTGATGGGGTAAGTGGATCCCGAGGGGGCTCCAAGTTGATCGTCCTCGACCCTATTTTTCGATTGATATCGGTTATGTATATCTGCCCAAGTGGCAGCCGAATATTCAATCAGGCTTTTCTTAAGCTATTGTGAAGCCGTTGAACTTCGAGTGTTGAGTCCTTTGGTGAAGGCCTGTATGACCCAATCATCAGTGACCGGTGGTAGGTCCATCCATTCCATCTGAAAGCGAGATACAAATTCCCTGGGCATCTCGTTATCTCTATGTCTAACTTTAAATAAGTCCAATTTTCGTGTCTCGACTTTGATGGCACCCGCATGAGCTTTCATGAAGGTGTCTGCAAGCATGGCAAAAGAATCGATGGAATTCGGGGGCAAGTTGTGGTACCAAGTCATTGCCCCCTTTGATAAGGTCTCTCCGAATTTCTTTAAGAGGACGGACTCAATCTCATCGTCTTTGAGATCATTTCCCTTTATGGCGCATGTGTATGCTGTTACATGCTCATTTTGGTCAGATGTCCCATTATATTTCGGAATCTCCAGCATGCGAAACTTCTTCAGTATGAGTTTTGGGGCGGTGCTTGATGGAAAGGGTTTCTGTACGAATTTCTTTGAGTCTAAACCTTTTAATACCGGAGGTGCTCCTGGTATTTGGTCCACCCTTGAATTATATGTTTCTACCTTTTTATCATTGGCCTCGATCTTCTTCTCGCCTGACTCGACTCGTCTATTCAATTCTTCGAGCATCTTCATGATCCCAGCATTTGCCCCCGATCCGCCTTCGCTCGGTTGCATTGTGATAGGTTCATTTTCGGGGATAATTTCCCGAGGAGGGCCGGTCCCTATCCCATTCGAAACTTGGCTCCGATTTTGCAACTGAGCAATGATTGCTTGCTGGGCTTGCAACATGTTGAATATCATCCTGAGGCTGATCCCGTCCTCCTCGTCGTTTTGATTTGCTGAGTGGTATTCTCTTCGAACACTATTCGATGGGCCAGAGGTCCGATCCACATCGACTGCTATTTGGGAGTTAGCATCGACTGGGACTTCATTTTCGGGCGCCAAGTTGTTGTTTTCGCCTTGGTGGTTAAACTCGCCATCGACGTATTGAGGCACAGATTGAGAGTGTGACATGATTGTACTGTAACATGAAAAAGGGTATTCTGCAAAGAACAAGTGTAAAATTACCTGTGTGACAGAAAATTCTATCAAATGATCACTATTATCCTTAGCCCCACGGTGGGCGCCAAACTGTTTACCCTTGATTACGAGTAACAATTAAATTTATATGTGGTTTTAAGGATATGCGATCTGATTTAATACAATTAAAGAATAAACGGAAATAAAGATTAAATTCAATGAACAAGGAAAAAGCAAACCGTCAATATTGATAGTTTTTCTGCGTTAGGAGCTTTTGGGAATAAAATATGAAGCAGACTAGCAAGCGAAGAAGACTAAGATTTTTGTATATTGATTGTGTGTCGTGTCTCTTTTACAAATGGGGATGTCTGTTTATATAGGAAAGGTGGAGAATTCTATACAAGGTAAAAATCTCATTTACAAGGTAAGATATTCCTAGAATTAATGGATTCAACGTCTTTATTGATTTGAGCCGCGATTCCCGCCGAGATGCTTGTATACCACAAGATTTTCGGTCCTTCAGTTACGCAAATCTAATAACCTTACCATGGGATGTTTTACCTGATCGGCCTCGACGATCTCACCTCGAGCGCCTTGGCTTCGAGCCTCGTTCTGATGACATCTGGTCTCGAGCTTCTTATACTCGATATTCCGATCTCAACCTCTCGGTTGGCGACTTTCGACGTTGGTCATCGAATCCCAAAACCGATATTTCCTAGGCAAGCGATCGGGTTCGACCCCATACAATTAGTTTCATGTAATAAGTGGTAAATGCCTCCTATTACAAGATGTAATTATACAACTTCATCGTCATAAAAGAATAGGGACACATGTATAATATCAACTATCAAGTGATTAATATGAAAAGAGTAGGTTGTCATGAGCAACTGACCCAAACATCTAGAAAAAGTATTGAAAACAAAGATTTAAGCGAAGTTTGTTGGAGCAACTTACGCAAAAGTATAGAAAATGAATTAAACAAAGATTCTACAACCCGTTTCCTTCTATTTGATATGCTCGTTATCTCTGATCTCTCTACCTCATATTCATTATATTATCATGGGTATGCTTATCACTGAAATAGGAACTCACCAAAGGAACTCCAAGAAAGCATTAATTTCTCTATTATTGAATTAACATCCTTGATCACTAATCCCAAATAAAGAAGGTTGCATGATATATACCTTCTTCATTAACTCTTGACGTTGAATTGAAATGACTTACTACGAAAAGATGCAAGCAATAAGAATAACTTTAATTTAATAACTAATCTAATACACCCTCTCAAATAAAAATTACACCCCTTCGAATTAAAACTTACACCCCTTCAAATAAATTTAGTTTTAATTATTTATTTTTAATAAGTAGATATTTAGGTGTAATGACCCGACTTGTAATTTTAAGAATTTATGCCCCATTCACCAAGGTCCCGAGCAACTTCGTAATATGTATTATGACTTACGTGTGCGGTCGAGTTTGGTTTTCTGAAGATTCGGTATTAAATTGAAAGAATAATTCTTATTTTAGAAGCTAAAATGAAAAGAGTTGACCAGAGAGTTGAATTTTGAGCAAACGGCTCCGGAATAAAATTTTGATGATGTCAATAGCTTCGTATGGTGATTTCGGACTTAGGGTATGTCCGGATTTATATTTGGAAGTCGGTAGGACAATTCGGCACATTTCGGCGAAAAGTTGGAAAATGAAATTCTTGAAATATTCATAAATTTGAATTGATTGATAATGAGGTCGGATTTCGATTCCGGAAATTGGAACAGCTCTATTACGTTATTTATCACTTGTGTACAAAATTTAAAGCCATTCCGGATAGATTTGATACATTTCGGTGCAAAATGTAGAAGTTGGAAGATTTGAAAACTCATAATTCGATTCGAGGCGCAATTTGTAATTTCGGCGTTGTTTGACGTGGTTTAAAGCCTCGACTAAGTTCGTATTGTATTTTGGGACATGTTGGTATATTTGGTTTAGGCCCCGAGGGACTCGGGTGGATTCCTGGTGGTTAATGGATTGATTTGGACGTGAAGAAAGTTGCTGGAAATTTTTGAACTGCTGGTGCATCGCTTCTGTGATGTTCTGGTCGCAGAAGCGACCTAGCAAGAGCTGGAGGGAGGTCGCAGATGCAGGCAGTCTTGCGCGCCTGTGCAATCGCATGCGCGATGTCTTGAAGACGCTGAAGCGGTCTAAGGCAGAAGCTGGGTATGATTCTCGCAGAAGCGATCCTTCGTCGTAGAAGCGACATCGTAGATGCGATGCTTCTATCCGCAGGTGCAAAAATTGGATGCCAGTGAGGATCAAAAATGCGAATTTTTAGCCTGCAAAATCGAGGCCACAGATGTGGCATTTGTGTCCGCAGAAGCGAACTGGACAGAAACGTTTAAGGACCAAAAATCAGTCATTTTGCCATTTTCGATTGTAATTTTGGAGCTCGATTTTTGGGCCATTTTGGAGGAATTCTTCACAACTTTGACTTGAGTAAGTGTCCTATATAAAAAATTTATATTATTTCATAAATTCATGGTTATATTCATCTTTTATTTCAGATTTAAACGGAAGAAATCAAGATTTTTGCAAAACTTTTCAAGAACGAAAAATTAAGATTTGGAGGTCGCGTTTTTATCGGAATTTGATAAAATTTGTATGGTCGAACTCGTATCGGAATGGGTGTCCAGATTTCGCGAAAATTATGTCGGGTTCCGAGAGGCGGGCCCCACGCTGACTTTTGGTTGACTTTTTAATGTGAAATTTTAAGTCGACGTTTTATTATTCGGAATTATTTCCGATAAAATGAAGTTGTATAATTAATTTGGATAGATTTGAGCTATCCGGAGGTCAATTCAAGCAAGAAAGCTATTTTGGAATATCGGCCTAATTTCAAAAAGGTAAGTATCTTGCCTAACCTTGAGTAGGGGAATTACCCTTAGGCATTGAGTCTTATGTGGAAATTGTGTGATTAGAAGCCGTGTACCCGAGGTGACGAGTATGTACTCAGGCTTATATGTGCAAATTTTATTGGTTTAATGTTTTAAGCATTTTTATGTATTAAATTGGATAACTGTTGGCATTTATTAAATCATTGAATTGTCACGCCTCATTCATTATTTGTCGAGTTTATATTTTATATGATAATTGGTGTGATTGCCACTTGGATTTTTATGTGAATTCTGTGTGTTTGTTGATTTGATATTTTCTTGGAATTAAATTCATTATAGATTCCTTATCTGGAAATAATTATTAAATAGGTTTAAAATGAGGCATTAAAATATATTTATAAAAATTTGGATTAAAGAAGGTTGTTCTATGCTGAGTTACTTTCCTATCTCTGTTGTTCTGTTGAGGCTTTATGTATGTTGTGTGGAGCCTTGGGTTATTTGTTGAGAAATTTATTGATTTTGTTATATCTTTGGAATTAGTTGTGGCCTTGGGGCAAATTGCGATATGAATCATTGTATTGTGTTGTCGTGATAATATTATGTGTAAATTATTGTGTGATCGGAGTTATTATTATGTGGGTATAAGGGTGGCATTTCACTGTGCTTATGTGTGTTGGGATATCGTGTGGGCGGAGTGATAAGGGTGGCTACTATGCGGAGCGATAAGGGTGGCAATAGGAGCGATAAGGGTGGCTGTGGGAGCGATAAGAGTGGCTATTGATTTGTCAGGGTGGAGGGATAAGGGAGGCTATTACAGGAGTGATAAGGATGGCTATAGGAGAGATAATGGTGGCTATTGTTAGGGATAATATGTGATGATATGGGGTTATTTTATTGAAAATTTTTATGCGATGATATGGGGTTATTGCGTTGGTAATTTTCATGTGATGTTATGACTTTTCCTGTGTTTACTCTTATATCTTATACAACTTGTCTTGTTGCTTCGGTAAACTTGATAATAGTCTGATCTATGTTGAAATTGTGAGCCTGTGGCTATTGCTGGGCAGATTATGTTATATGGGATCGGGTTACACACCTAACAGATATGAAATGTGGGAACGAGGTGCCGGGGGAAAATACAATGATTTAATTATGGGCACGAAGTGCCATGAAAATATAAAAGTGCACCGAGACCCGTATGTTATGATTATGAAATGAGGTGTCACAGGGTGACTTATTGAATCAAGTATATTCAAAAGATATTTATTTGAAAGAATGTTATATTCGAAAGATATTTATTTGAAAGAATTATATTCGAAAGATATTCATTTGAAAAAAAATATATTCGAAAGATATTTATTTGAAAGAATTATATCGAAAGATATTTATTAAACGAATTTTATTTGAAAGATATTTATTTGAAGAGAGTATATTCCAAATTATATTTATTGGAAAGGATTATATTCTAAAGATTTTATTTAAAAAGCTTATAGATGAAAGATGTATATTTTGAAGTACACTTCTGCATATTTTTGTGCAGAGCCAGGTATTGGAGATATCGGACTCGGGCAGAGTTAGTGTGTTGATCGCAAGGATTCAAGGTAGAGCTGCTTGGTCGTCGCAGTCCCTTGGAGTCTTTCTATTTTATTGTACTATCAACTCTTATTCGAACAGTATTGTATATTCGATCCTTGAGGTCATTGCATGTATTCAGTTAGAGTTCATGGCTCAGTATTACCAGTCTTGAGAGGTTGTTATATTTGTTTTTGCTTGGTTTTGGCACTTCTATTAAATTCTATGTTTAAAAAAAAAAAGGCTTGAAATGAAATTGTAATCGGCTTAACTAGTCTTAGAGACTAAGTACCATCATGACACCTGATGTGGGATTTTGAGTTGTGACATTAAGTTATTTATAAGGGCAATCTGGTAATTTAATTTTTTACTTTTGAGGTTCACACTTTTTATAATATATAGATATAGATATAAATATAGATATAAATATAGAAATAGATAGATATAGATAAATGGGGATGAAGTTGTAGTCTCCTCATCGAGCTGCTATTGCATGCATTCCCTCGTTTGTTTTAATCTATTACAATCGTTTTGATTTATGTTGTTGATACTCAGTGTCCGTTTGGACTTTGGATTGTCAAGGCTGGTTGACTTCCACATTTTTATATCACAGTTATCAATTTTTGAAGTGTACAGGTACCAAGTGAAAATATTTACATATTTACCAATTTCGTGTCGAACCCTGTAACACAAATCAAGAATTAAGCAAAACAAAGGTGAAGGCTAGTTTTACAAGAAAATGCAAGTAGCATAACAAGAAGGTAGATACTAGTTTCACTGCGGCCTAGTGGTTAATGAAGGATGCAAACCGTGAAGTCTCATGTTTAAATTTCTAACATAGACAAAGAACACTGGTGATTCTTCTCCATCTTCTCAAGCCTTGGCGTGTAGAGTTACTTGGTACCTGCATTGGTTGGTGGAAGATAGCAGGTACTCGATAGAATAGTCGAGGTACGTGTAAGTCGGTTCGGACACCACCGTGTAAATACCAGTAATTAGTTAGGATAGTGTTACATTGTTGCATCCTACAAATGCACACCCACTATGCATTTTTCAAGTTAAGCAATGAACATACGGAATGGGGTAAAATTGGTTAGCGACAGGTGGATGAATGACAAGGTGACACGTGTAACTGGACACAAGTAATATATGAATCAGCAAATAGTTGATATCAGTTACAAATATGAGTTTGGTGCTATGTAAATTCCGGGGGCATGAGAATCGACAACAAAGATTGAACGGAAGACATCGGTTGGGAAAGACAGCATTCAATGAGCAACGGTTACAAAGAATCTCTGTATTAATAGCCAACCGTTATGCGGCCATCAATGGCGGTTTTATTCTCATTCAAGAGGAGCTTGATTTGAGGATCCTGTCTCCCTAAATAAAGCTATAAATAGGAGAATTAGTATCCATTGTAGTTGTAGGACATGAAATATTTGTACTCAAAGGCTGTAACTTGCTTTCATTTTATAAAATCACTTGCTTTCTTTTGTTACTATTGTTCTTATTAACGCTTCTAGAGAGGCTCATCATATAACCAGACTTGTTTCTTTTAAGTTATTTTATAATCTTAATTTTTTCTGATTTATTTTATATTTCTAGATCAAATTAGTTCACATATCTATAAACCACACTATAAATTCAACTGTACCGTTTTACGGGCAAATAATTTGGCGCCAACCGTAGGGCATAGACAATTGTAAAATTGCTTTGATCCATTCATCTATTACTAACAAAGTGTGATTATTTTCTATTAGCAAAAGAAAAACTATATATGGTGGCTAACGATGTGAACAATTCCCATAATGTCGGAGTATACAATGAACGTGAGGACGTTTTTCAACATGATGATTCAACTAGTGAAACTCGCAATGAAGGAGATAAAATAACTCCAGTTTGCGAAGGTCAAAATCCTCCGCATGTGAGAAGTCCAACTCTTGATGATGCAGATGATGAACACGTTGTTGAAACGGTCAAAATTCTAAGGGAACAACAAAGAGAAATTATGAATCACCTCTGAAGACAAATCGATGATGACATAATTGAATCAGGCCCTTTTGGGTGCTTTTAATAACTCCAATGGAAGAGTTCAGATTCCTCCCAGCGATCCTGCAAATCAAATAGTTCAAAGAACCGGCAACGACGTTCCAAGGGAGGACTTCGGTCTAACAAAGCAGGTGGTATAGGTAGTGGATCCGAGAACGATATAATGTTAATGATCCTAACAAAACCGAGCTCGTGAGATTCATGAGGGAAATGAATGATCGAATGGACCAAAATGCTAAAGAATTCCATGCCCGGATAGATCATATCCAGGGAGTATCAGCGGCGTTAAAGGGATCGAATTCAAAGAAATATATGGACCTGCCATTCAAACCAAGTGCGGCCTCAGAGTTGATCCAGAAAAGATTCAAGATCCCAGATATTCCGAAGTATGATGGGATTTCAGATCCACAAGAACATATCACAACTTACTCTACGGCAATAAAGGAAATGATTTGCCCCACACGAGATCGACTCTGTCTTACTCAAGAAATTTGGCGAAACCCTAATGAAAGGTGTTTTAACACGGTATTTTCTTTTACGTGAGCATTTCGTTGACTATTTTGAAATGCTTGCAGATTATTTCATTAAAGCTCATGCTGAGGCAAGAAAGGTCCAAGCCAGAAAGGCGAATATATTCAGAATCTCCTAAGGAGAATCCGAACTACCGCGAGAGTTCGTGATTCAATTTCAGAAGGAAATGATATTGTTGCTGGTAGTACCCGACGAATGGGCAGTTGAAACATTCACGAAGGGTATCAATCCATTATGTTCCGATGCCTCCAGGAAACTGAAAAAGAGTATGTTGGAATTTCAGGCAACTGCATGGGCAGATGTCCATAATCATTATGAGTCAAAAAGTTGAATTGAAGATGATCAACTTAGTCTTCGATGTCTTCTAAAGGACGTAATCATGATAAGGATCAGGAGAAATTTAAAACTGATTTTGATACAGACTAGAGGTCTTTTAGGAGTCGCCTTTAGCCTTATGAAAAGGTTGAGGGGCGTGGAAATAAAAGATTTCAGTACAGGTTTTCTACCGATAGAAGAGTAGATCATGGTTGAAATAATAGGCTTTATAGGAGAAGGAACCATCGGAGTCCCGATATTCAGCATAACCCCGGTTGTCCAACTATAACTTTAACATCAGCTTACTGAAACTGGTGTGGGGGATGAGGAATATTAAGGAGGCTAGATTTCCGTAACCGATTCGATAGGATTCCACCTAGAGGGATCCTAATTTATGGTGTGAGTTCCATGGGACACATGGCCATAGGACCGGGGACTGCCGGCACCTATGTGAAGAGGCTGCAGCATTGTTGAAGAATGGTCACCTTAGAGAATTTCTAAATGGTCGGGCCAAAATAATTATGGGAAAAAATCTATACACTAGAGCACCTGTCAAACTAGCTGCAGAGTCACCTCGTCTGATGATAAACATGGTTTTTGATGGTGACAAGGTAAATGGGTGACATTTTCAGCAGCAAATGAAGATATCGGTACCTCATGGCATGAGGGTCTTAGAAGCTTCAGAAGATGACATCACCTTCACAGAAGAGGATGCTGATGGACTTCTTCTACAACACAAAGATGCTCTAGTAATATCTCTTAATGGTTTAGATTTTAAAATTAAATGTGTGTTGGTTGATCCAGGTAGTTCAGCCAATATCATTCAATGGAGAGTTTTTGGAGCAAGCAAAGCTAATCGAAAACATAGTTCCGGCAACAAAGCTTCTGACCCGGTTTAATTTAACAAGTGTAACGACCCGAGGAGAGATCCTACTGCCAACTCATGCAGAAGGTGTAACGAAGACCACTCTGTTCGACGTGGTAGATGGCGATATGGGATACAACATGATTCTTGGATTCCCATGGATACATGAAATGAAAGTGTGCCGTCAACTAATCACCAGTTCCTGAAGTTTCCCAAATCGAAAGGGGTCAAGCAGATCAGAGGAGATCAACCAGCTGCAAGAGAAATGAATGCAGTTACTTTGTACAGTAGAAAAAGGAAGGAAACAAGCAAATATAAACTACAGGAGTCGGTGCCCTCTTTCACCCCAATTGAAGATAATGGAGAAGGGGAGTCATCAGATTTTTATCAGGTACCGAGGTCTTTTCAGGTACCGAAGGAAACAAATACGACCAAATCAACCGCTGAAGAGCTTGAACAAGTGGCCTTGTTCACAGATTTCTTAGAAAGAAAATTCCACTTAGGAACTGGGTTGAATCCCGAACTCAGATAACAAAATTATTGACTTTATTAAAGCTAACATTGATGTTTTGCATGGTCACATTCAGCTATGACAAGTATCCCATTGGAAGTGGTTGTCCACAAGTTGAGTTTGGACCCTAACTTCCCTCCGGTAAGGCAGAAGAAACAACCGATAGCAGAGGTCAGAAACATGTTTGTCAAAGAGGAGGTAATCCGATTACTAAATATAGGTTCAATATGAGAGGTAAATTATCCCAATTGGTTAACTAATGTAGTTGTAGTACCAACGAAGAATAATAAATTTAGAATGTGTGTGGATTATAAAGATTTGAATAAGGCATGCCATAAGGAATCTTTCCTGTTGCCAAACATTGATCACATGATTGATGCTACAACCGGACATGAGTTAATGAATTTTCTTGATGCATATTTCGGGTATAATCAAATTAGGTTGCACCCGAAAGATCAAGAAAAAACATTGTTTATCACAAATTTTGGCACTTACTGGCACTTACTGCTATGGCAGGCATTCGGGCTTAAGAATGCCGGAGCCACTTACTAGGGGCTTGTTAATAAAATGTTTGAATAACAAATTCGGAAGATAATGAAGGTTTACATTGATGACATATTGGTTAAGTCTCTTAATGCAGGTGATCATTTGACTCATTTAAAAAGTAGCACATGAAGCTCGACCCAGACAAATGCGCTTTCGGAGTTGGCTCCAGTAAGTTCGTGGGGGTTTTGGTCTCTCAAAGAGGAATCGAAGTAAACCCCGATATGGTAAAAGCCATTGAGGATATCTCGGACAATTGACAAGTGTGAAGGAAGTGCAGTGGTTGACCGGTAGGTTGGCGGCCCTAAGCAGGTTTATCTCAAGGTCTTCAGAAAAATGCCATCATTTCTTTTTGCTTTTGAAAAAGAAGAATGATTTCGTGTGGACTCCGGAATGATAGCAAGCATTGAAAGACCTGAAATGGTACCTTTCTAGTCCTCCCTTGTTGTCAAAACCGAATGAAGGAGAGCAACTATTAATCTATTTAGTTGTTTCGGAAGTAGCGGTAAGTGCTGTTCTAATTCGAGAGGAAGAAGGTACGTAATTTTCTATTTACTATGTTAGTAAAATTTTATCGGAAGTGGAGACACGTCGTCTGCACCTCGAAAAGTTGTCCATACCTCTCGTAGTCGCATCTCGAAAGCTTAGACATTATTTTCGATGAAATCTCATTACCGTTATGACAACTTTTCCCTTGAGGAATGTCCTTCATAAACCTGAATTATCGGGTTGATTGGCTAAATGGACAGTCGAAGTTAGTGAATTCGACATCGAATACAAACTCGGGACTGCAAATAAGTCGTATGTTTTAGCCGACTTTGTGGCTGACTTTAGTCCGGGACTGATGCCTTTAGCTACTAAGAAAGCATTGCTAGTATTGGAAATTGTATCAGGTGTTTGGACCTTGTTTACGGATGGAGCTTCCAATGTAAAAAGGTCTATCTCGGGATAGTATTAATCACTCCTTCGGGAGAAACCCTGAGACAGGCCATTAGAACTGTATCATTGACTAACAATGAAGCCGAGTACGAGGCTTTGGTTGCAGGACTTGAATTAGCTCGGGGACTAGGCTGTGAGGAAATTGAAATAAAGTGTGACTCCCAGCTGGTAGTGAACTAGGTGTATGGAATTTTTGACACCAAGAAGTAGCGCATGCAGCAACACTTGAATAAGGTCCAAGTATTACTTTTCTAGTTCAGGGAATGGTCTATCATCCACATTCCGAGAGAGGAAAACGTGAAGGCATATGCATTGGCCAATTTGGGGTCGTCCACTGAAATAAAAGGATTAGATTCTGGTGCATTCGTTCAACTGTTGCATTCGGTATTGGACGTGGACGGATATTGTGAATTAACTCAACCAACCTAATTTGGGATTGGAGAAATGAGTTTATAGAATATTTAAGGCATGGAAAATTGCCTGAAGATCCAAAAGGATCCCCGACACTACGGACTAAAACTACTCGTTATGTCTTGTTGACAGTAAATTGTACAGGAGATCTTTTCAAGGATCATTGGCTCGATATTTAGGGACATCGGGGGTTGACTACGTGATGAGAGAAGTTCATAAGGGAGTGTGCGAGAACTATTTCGGTGCAGACTCGTTGGTACTCAAATTGATAAGGGATGGCTACTATTGGTCCCGGATGGAACAAGATTCAAAGGCTTTTGTAAAAAAATGCAATAAATGTCAACATCACACACAACCAGTGCATCAACCGGCAGAACTTTTGCATTCGGCGGTGTTACCATGGCCCTTCATGAAATGGGGGATGGACATAGTTGGTTCTTTACCACAAGGTCCCGGTCAGGTAAAATTTCTTTTAGTTTTGACTGACTATTTCACTAAATGGGTTGAAGCAGGTGCTTATAAAAAGATTGGAGAGCGAGAAGTGATTGATTTCATATGGGATCACATCATCTGTCGGTTTGGAGTAACAAAAGAAATTTCTTGTGACAATGGGCCGCAATTTATAGGTTCCAAATTCACAAAGTTTTTGGAAGGATTGAAGATCAAACGAATTTCATATTCTCCATACCATCCAAGTGCTAACGGACAAGCAGAGTCGACCAACAAGATAATAATTAAAAATCTCAAAAGAAGTTAGAAGATGCTAAAGGAAATTGGCCAGATGATCTACAGAGTGTGTTATGGGCATATCGAACAACGACGAAATTAAGCACTGGTGAAACTCCATTTTCACTTGTATACGGTGAGGAAGCTTTGATCGCGGTGGAAATTTGAGAACCGATCATAAGGTATTCCTAGGAAAACGAGGAGGCGAATAGTGAAGCAATGCTGATTAAATTGGATCTGCTCGAAGAACACCGAAATATGGCGTATGTGAGAATGGTGTCACAAAAGCAAAGAATGGAAAGATATTACAACCGCAGAGAGAATCTTTGATATTTCAAAGTCGGAGACTTGGTTTTGAGAAAAGTAACTCAAAATACTCGAGATGTTAATGCCTAGAAGCTAGGACCAATATAGGAAGGACCATACCAGGTTTCAGCTATAACCGATAAATCTTCATATCAATTGGAAAATCACGAATAAGTTAAATTTCCAAGCAATTAGAATGTAACTCACCTCAAAAGGTATTACTGCTGAAGATCCTTGTTAATTCTGAAAGTATGTGCTGCACTCATTTTTCCTTCAACCAGTTTTGTCCCAATTAGGTTTTTCTAGCAAGGTTTTTAATGAGGTAGCAAAGTAAAGCCTACTACAAGAAAGGATCATCAACGAAACAAGATATCCAGTGTTCGAATTCTCATACTTAGCATCCAAACACTGGGGGGGGGGGGCTATTACATAATAGAGCACTAAAAGTGTGACGAAGACCGGGGACTGTTAGAACCAAGGGCGAAATAATTTTATCAGGACCGTGGATTGCATGATCAGCCCAGTAGAAAGAAGTTGTACAAGTTAGTCACATGCATTGGAAGCTTTATTTACTTAAGCAAATGAATGTTTATGTAAGTATACTTTTAAAGATGGAAGAAATAAATCAAAGTCCTTTTATTTTTAGCTTATTTCTTGTCAAAATAATATGATAATTGTTTTCCGTAAGAAAGTTAATTAAAACTTCAAATCCTTGTGATGGAATGAATATGAGACATCTTTTTCAGTAGCACCGTAAACATAAGGGCCATCTCTTTTGAAACCCTCATAGTCAAAGGATAGATTCCGAAAAATATGAATGCCCGGAATCAAAGTTATTGGATGTAAAAAGAATTTTCGATCTTTATTAGTTAAGTATAAAGAATATTTGTTGAACAATAAGTAAGAAAATGATTTCTCTCATTACTTAAATGGCCAAATTAAATAAGTAAGTTTTGGCATAATTACAAAGGGGAAACAATATGCATCGGTTGTTTTTGTCTGCAGGGTCCGGAAGAAGGGAAGTGTTTTCGGCTTCATTTACAGGTGAAGGTTGTTCTGCATCCTGATCAAGGCTTTCATCCTTATATTTTTCTTCTTCTTCTTCTTCTTCTTCTTCTTCTTCTTCTTCAGCTTCCTCTTCGACCCGAATACTCGAAGCTAGTGTTTGAAGAGTCAGAAGCAACGGGCCGAGTAGGGAGGTTCTCGAGAGTAGTTGACTCCAATCCACGAGCTTTGGCATGCAATCATCAATGTTTTCAATGCCTTCTTTGGCCTACTCCAAAGTCTTCCTCCTTATGTGATAAATTAAATAGGTTTTCTACAGGAGGAAAGAATCTTCTCGATCTTGAAGTTGAGCTCTAAGTTTCTCAATTTTGGATTGAAGCTTATCATGTTTAGCTTTCACAATGTTGATCTTGGAATGAAGTTCAATATTGGTTGCTGCGTGAATCTGGTTCTGCTCCATGACCTTTCTGAGCCTTTCTTCCATTATGGCTCTCTCTTCCTCGACGATAACAACTTCTTTGGTTTTCAAGCGTAAACCTGCATCCAAATTGTTAATTTGCTCTATAAAAGTAGACTCACGCTCGGCGGCTGATACGCTCAAATTACACTTTAATGGATAGTGTAAAGCGGTCGATGTCAAATATAATAACCCAACAAGGTTGGGGTCGAATCCCACAGAGAATAGGTGTGAAAAGGTTAGTTGAATAGTGTGTTACTCGACTACAGTCGTAATTCTATCCAGTTAACCGGAACAAGAGTATGGATTGAGTTTGGCTTTAGGCAAAGGCTAATCGAAATGTTGAGAATATAAATAATTTGATTAAAGAAATCAAGGTTGTGTCCCCATTAATGAAGTGTAATGCTATTGGTGTCAATATGATATATTTCTAACGGAAGGTTCTTTTTGATATGCAAATGATGTCTAAGTGACTACCCAATATTTTTCAATAGTTAGGTAGTATTTCCTCTTTATGATTTTTCCAAATATAAAAGAGTTGCAATTAAGAACAATCAATTTATGCCAAATAAAACCCACTTATTCCTAAGTGATTTTATTAAACAAGGTTTAAAGCCTTGAGTCTTTGATATTTACTTCTACCGAATTCTACCCCACTTTCCCAAGCAAAGATAGAATTTAACGACGCTTGTTAATGTTTGCAACCACCAACAATAAATGAAGAATGAGAAGTAAATAAATATCAACCAACCGTTATATATATATTCAATGTTAAACACCCATTAACATAACACCCATTTATGGTCCACAACCTTAGTATTTAAAGTTAGCTACTCATACTAAAATCTGAAAAAAAGAGAATATTAAATGTCATAAAGCTTACAAAGTGAAAGATTCTTGACCCAAAAGCTTCCAAAAGAAAGGAATATTAATGCCTTGTATTGTAGCTTCAAGGTCTGACCAGATAGAGCCCACAAAACCCTAATAAATCTATTTTTACAGGGCCAAAAATCGAGACAAAAATCGGACCAATCTGCCCTGAAGTTGAATATGCGACCGCATTTCTGTCGCATAACAGACATGCGGTCCGCATTTTTGACATGTCTATCGCAGATTGTAACCCTAGTTTCGCCTTCACCGCATTCATGGTTTGCGGTCCGCATTGTAGAAATGCGACCGCATCTTGCATCGCATTTTCTTCCTTCAGTAGACTTCATGTTTGGTTTGCGGTTACTTCTGCGGCTCGCAAACACGTTATGCGATCGCGGATGAGACCGTATTTTTGACATTGAACTTTACCCAGGATTCTGTTTTGGTCTGCGATCTCTGTGTGCAATATGCGGCTCGCAAACAAGTTATGGGATCGTAGATGAGATTGTATTTTTGACGTTGAACTTTGCCCAGAAGTCTGTCTTGATCTGCGATCTTGGTGTGAAATAAGCGGCTCGTATGTGGGTTTTGCGATAGCATATCTACATCTGCGATGCCTTTTTGCTCTTTTCTTGTCTTTTTGTGGCTTTTTGAACTCTTTTCCATGCTCTTAGGTCCTTAAACCTCAAACGCTGCAAAAATACTAAAATTACCTAAGTACAGAGGGAAATTGCATTTAAAACAAGCTAAAATCTAAGCAATTAGTGCCAAAAAGTACCGAAATTCTCCGGCACATCAGCGGTCGTAGTTACGACATCATGCAGTTCAGCCCACTTGGCTTTCACCTCCTTAAGATCCTTATGTAATTGAGTAGCTTCTTGCCTATAGGCCATTCTATCTTGCTCGGGTTGCTATAATCGGTCCTCGAGCTCGCCCATTTGATCAACTTTTGCTTCTGAAATAAGGAGGCGTTCGGCACGTTGGTTCCATTCGGTAGCAAGTTGGTTGCATTCAATAGTGAGTTCTTCTTTGTTCAAGATCTGTTTTTGTAGACCCTGGGAGTTAAGGAGGTTAGCTTGTAAAAGTTAAAAATAAGGGTATGAACATAAAGTCTAGAAAGAGAGAAGGGAAATAAGAAGATTGAGTTGATACCTTAGCTGAACAATGCATACTTTTGATGATCAGACACTCAGCAGAAAGAGAGTCCATTTTTCTTCAATCTCTATTCGTGGCTAAAGGTTTCAGGTAGTTGGCGACTTCCACCGGCTTGGAGAGTAAGTGACACTCATTCGAAACCGTAAGCATAACACTCCGTTTACCATTAAGGTTTTGAGTGGGTACTGGGTAAGTGTTCCCCAAATTTCCATGGTCGGATGATCGTGGGGAAGGAACATATTCTATTTGTTCGGATGCGCCAGTGGAGAAGTAGCAGCTAGCATAGAAGGGGATGCGGTTGCAGCTGGCTCAGAAGTTGATGGCGAGGGAATGTCAGGGGTAGAACTCCTCTGGCTGGAAGCAACAATGGGGATTCAAAAACGAGATGCAGCATATTCGGCCAATCCTATTTTTGTGGAGAGTCCTTGAACTTCTTTCGGTTGTGGAGTTCGAAGCTCACTCGGTTGAGCATCTGGTTGAGCTAATGAAATTCATTTTTTTCTTTAGATAGGAGCTACTTCATCGTCTGTTCCTTCATTATCAAGGACCACTGTGACTAGTCCGGTTGGAGCTTCTTTGGCTGAAGTCTTCTCTCGAGTCTTAGCGTAGAGGTACATTTTCTCTTTGGTTTTTTTTCCCTTGGACTGGGGACTCTAGGAGGAAGAGCTTTCATTGGAAGTAAGAGCGACTTCACGTGCCCTCTTCCGGTTGAGGAGATCTTGTAATTGTCATTGGGCCACCTCTGGATCATAGAAAACCTCAACAACAGGACAAACAACAGATCCCTTTGGAAGACCTGTGTGTAGAAAAAAAAGTGTCAAAAAATTGATTCTGAGTCATGCTAAAAAGTGAAAGAAGGAAGGAAGAGCCTGTACTTACCATGGTTTTTGGCTTTCCAATTGAATATGGGAGCCATTTCTTTCCACCTTTGAGAGCCCGATGTAGAAATGTCCAAAATTTTATGTATCCATTGGGCCAGGTTCTTAACCTGTGGTGGTTCCCAATGAGTAGTTGGAATAATAAAAGTAAAATGTCAACAAATGAGGAAAGTCATTTTAAACACGGTAGCAATGTCCCTGGTAGGAGATTCCAAGCTTCAAGAATGGGAGGAGATGCTGCCGGGAGAATGTCCCTGGTACCAATAACAACGAACAGTTCCATCCATCCATGGTTGTTATCATCATCAATGATGGTAAGTATGGCATGGTGGCCTCGTTTACTCAACTTTAGCACACCTCAACAGAAGATCTTTAGGGAGTAGAGGTCGATCACATGAGCGAGAGTTAGGGTTCCCTCAGTCTCGGAGCACAGCTTTCAAAGACAAGCCAATATGCCATACTGATGGGCCTACTTGAGCCAAGCAAATTTGGTAACAATGGTAGAATTCTAAAATTATGGGGTCAATTTCTTGATCCAATATCAAAGTAAAAGGGTATGTATAAATATATTTATACATGAACCCTGATTTGGTAAAGGTAACTCTTTCCACCTCATTGGGGGCGAAGATTTTGATATTATTCCAATCGCAATTTTCCTTCACCACGGGAATGCTAGAAATAGGAATAGAAGAAGGATATATGCGAACATGCCAGTGTTTACAAGTTCTTTTGGGACTTGAAGGATTGACTAGATATTAAGTTGAAGGGGTATGATGGTGCTAATGATAGGAGGCTCGGAAGCGACATCTACTTATTTAGTTTTGTTCATCTTAGGGCCACCATCAAAGAGAAGTCCAGAGTTTCCGAGGGTGGAAGTAATAGAAGACATGATGGTAGAAAATATGGGTAAGAAAATTTTACTAAGAAGAATGGGGATTTGCAATGGAGTTTTAAGGAGGTTCGAAGAAAAAGAAGAGTTTGTAAAAGTGAAGTTAAACTAACAAGTAGTGGAAAAGCTTATAAGCGACATAATTCATGGTCATGATTACCTTGAAAACTAGCAAAAGTATTTTTCAAGTTACGAGGTAACACTTGTTCGGGTCCTTAAATGCGAAGAGACGTGTGTCCTTTCAAGTGTCAAAAACTATTTAGAAACTTACTTGCTAAGGAAAGAAGTTTTATCTACTTCCCGGTAACACTAAAGTATTGTCACTGAAAAGTAGAGGGACTATCTATATGGGATAAAATAGGTTAGCAATAGGTGGATGAATGGCACGGTGACATGTGTAACTTGAGATAGTAGTATATGGGTCAGCAAATAGTTGATATCAGATACAAACATGAGTTTGGTGCTGTATAAATTTCGAGGGCATGAGAACTGATAAGAAAGATTTTGAAAGGAAGACATCAGTTGGGAAAGACAAAACATTGAGTGGCTGCTACAAAGAAACTTTGTATTAATAGCCAATCGTTATACAACGATCAATGGCGGTTTTATTCTCATTCAAGAGGATCTTGATTTGAGGATCTTGTCTCCTTAAATAAAGCTATAAATAGGAGAATTAGTATCCATTTTAGGACATGAAATATTTGTACTCAAAGGCTATAACTTGCTCCAGTCGAGGAGCAAGTATCATATATTGTTGAGCCAGTGGGAGCATCTCAGACACCGGCGGTGCTTATAGCTATGCCTGGTCTTCAGGAGACTTCGGTTCAGATCTTGAGTGTGTACACGAGCTTGGATCAGGCGGGTATGATACTAGTTACACCAACAACCTCATAGGTTGGGGGAGGAGCCCAGACACCCGACTCCCATACATTGGAGCAACTAGCTCAGGGTTATCAGACACCAAGGGTGTTACCGGTTCAGCCAGTTATTGTTGCTTCGGCGGAGGTTGGTCCAACTATGTTCGACGAGGAGCAGAAGGGGTTTGAGTGGTTTAAGAGGCTTGACCCTCCCCAGTTCAGTGGAGCAGAGTTAGTGATGCTCAGGGGTTCTGGATCGGTGCCATTGGATTCTTCACACATCGGGTATTGTGGGCATCAGTAGAGTTGCATTTACTACTTTTCAGTTGACAGGGGCAACCTATAGGTGGTGGCAGACAAATGAGTCAGGCATGCCAGCTGACACAGCACCACTTACCTTGCATGAGTTCTCAATTCTCTTCTTAGAGAAGTTTGTTCCATGGGCTCGCAGAGCTACGTAGGGTGTTTGAGCAGCTACACCAGGGGGATATGACTGTGACTCAGTATGAGATGAGATTTGCAGATTTGGCTAGACATGCAGTATGGTTGGTTCTTACCGATAGAGAGAGGATCAAGAGATTCATTGATTGCCTCAAATATGGTATGGTTTACATTATAATTTGGCTCGAGAGGCCGAGATGGATGCCATGTCTGAACAGGTGGTTGAGATTGCTAGACGCTTAGAGCAGGTTTGCAGGCTTGAGCGTGAGGAGCGGGAGGCCGAGAGGCCTTGTGGTTCAGGTGGTTTTAGTAGTGCCTTATCTGGAGGCTAATCACATTATAGTAGAGGCTTTCCTTTTAGGTTCGCTCTAGTAGCTCGTCAGTTTCCTCATGGCTCGTCAATTTGCCACAATGCATACTGTGCCTGTCCAATTTAGTCATAATTCAATGCACTCCCATATCAGATCTTGTACCATACACCATCACTTCAGGGTTCGTCCAGTTCACGGGGTTTGATTTAGGCCCCGCGGCCATTTTCGGGTCAAGGTTGTACTAGTGTTGGGATTTGGGGCATGTGAGGAAGTATTGCCCCCATTATTATAGAGGTCCAGTGCAACAGGGAGGCCAGACTATGAATCCCGCACCAGTTGCTATACCACCCGCTCAGCTAGCTCGGTGTGGAGGTTGTACGGGTCGAGGTTACCCTAGAGTTGGAGGTCAGGCCCATTGCTATGCTTTTCCCGCTAGACTAGAGGCAATTGCTTCCGATACCATGATCATAGGTTTTGTTTTAGTGTGCCACAGCGATGCTGCAGTGTTGTTTGATCCTGGCTCCACTTATACATATGTGTCATCACACTTTGCTCGTTATTTAGATTCGCCTCATGATTCTTTAGATATACCTGTTTATTGATCTATATCGGTGGTTGATTCTATTGTGGTGGACCATGTATATTGGTCATGTGTGGTTACCATTGGAGTTTTGAGACTAGAATTGATCTTTTACTGCTTAGCATGGTTGATTTTGATGTGATTTTGGGCATGGATTGATTATCGCCATATCATGCTAAGACCGTAATGTTGGTGATGCCGGGGTTGACGAGGTTAGAGTGGAGAGGCTCCCTAGATCATGTTCCTAGTAGAGTGAATCGATATTTAAAGGCTCAACGGATGGTTGAGAAGGGTGTTTGGCGTATTTGGCCTTTGTGAGAGACATTAGTGCTGATACTCCTACCGTGGAGTCAGTTCCTATAGTGAGGGATTTCCCTTATGTGTTTCCTGCAGACTTGCCGGGCATGCCACCTAATAGGGATATGGATTTTGGTATTGACTTGGTGCCGGGTACTCAACCCATCTCTATTCCACCATGTCGCATGACACCAGTGGAGTTGAAGGAATTAAAGGAACAACTTCACTAGTTGCTTGATAAGGGTTTCATTAGGCCTAGTGTGTCACCTTGGGGTGCACCGATTCTATTTTTGAAGAAGAAGGATGGTACTATGAGGATGTGCATTGATTGCAAGCTATTGAACAAGGTTACCGTCAAGACCAAGTACCCACTACCGCGTATTGGTTATTTGTTTGATCAACTTCATGGTGCTAGGAAGATTAATTTGAGATCGAGGTACCATCAATTGAAGATCCGGGATGCAGATATTCTGAAGACGACTTTCAGGACTCGCTATGGTCATTATGAGTTTTTGGTGATATCTTTTGGGCTGACCAATGCCTCTATAGCTTTTATGCACTTGATGAACAACGTATTTCAGCCCTATCTTGATTCTTTCGTCATAGTTTTCATTGATGATATATCGGTGTACTCTCGCAGCTAGGAGGATCATGAGCAGAATTTGAGGATCGTGCTTCAGACTTTGAGGGAGAAGAAGTTGTATGCTAAATTCTCCAAGTGTGAGTTTTGGCTTGATTTGGTAGCATTCTTGGGGCATGTGGTGTCCAATGAGGGGGTTAAGGTGGATCTGAAGAAGATTGGGGCAGTTCAAAGTTTGCCCAGACCGTCTTCTGCTACTGAGATCCGGAGTTTCTTGGGCTGACAAGATATTATCGCCATTTTGTGGAGGGGTTTTCATCTATAGCAGCCCTATTGACTAGATTGACCCAGAAGGGTGCCACATTCAGGTGATCATATAAGTGGAGGAGAGCTTTCAGAAGCTCAAGACTGCCTTGACTACAGCTCCAGTTCTAGTTTTGCCTTCGGGATCAGGTTCTTATACAGTCTAATGTGATGCTTCACAGATTGACATTAGATGTTTGTAAATGTAGGAGGGTAGCGTTATTGCATAAGCGTCGCATCAATTGAAGCCCTGTGAGAATAAATAACCTACACATGATTTAGAGTTTGGCATTGTTCACGCGCTGGAAATTTGAAGGCATTATCTTTATGGCATGTCTTGTGAGGTGTTCACAAATCACAGGAGTCTCCAGCACTTATTGAAGCAAAAGGATCTGAACCTAAGGCAACATAGGTGGTTAGAGCTACTAAAGGACTATGATATTACCATTCTTTATCACCCAGGAAAGGCCAATGTGGTGGCCGATGCTTTGAGTAGGAAAGTTGAGAACATGTGGAGTCTTGCTTATATTCCAGTTAGGGAGAGACCGTTAGCATTGGATGTTCAAGATTTGGCCAATCGGTTTGTGAGGTTGGATATTTCAGAGCCTAGCCGGCTTTTTGCTTTTGTGGTTTCACGGTCTTTTTTGTTTGAGCGCATCAAGGCACGTCAGTATGATGATCCCCACTAGCTTGTCCTAAAGGATACCGTGCAACACACTGCGGCTAAGGAGATATCTATTGGTGATGATGGGGTATTGAGGATGCAGGGTCGGATCTCGTTCCAATATGGATGGGTTGCGAGAGTTGATACTCGAAGAGGCCCATAGTTTGCGGTATTCCATTCATCCAGTGCTGCGAAGATGTACTAGGACTTGAGGCAGCACTATTGGTGGCGGAGGATGAAGAAGGATATTGTTGCATATGTTGCTCGGTGTTTGAATAACAACAGGTGAAGTATGAGATCAGAGACCCGGTTGTTTGCTTCATTAGCTTGATATTCCGGAGTGGATGGTGGAAGCTTATCACTATGGATTTTGTAGTTGGACTTCCACGGAGCTTGAGGAGATTTAATGTAGTGTGGGTTATTGTGGACAGACTGACTGAGTCTGCACACTTCATTCCAGTCATGACTACCTACTCTTCAGAGCAGCTAGCTCGGATTTACATTCGTGAGATTTTTCACCTTCATGGTGTGTTAGTGTCTATTATCTCATATTGAGGTACTCAGTTCACATCGCATTTTTGGAGAGTGGTGCAATGAGATTTGAGCCCTCAGGTGTAGTTAGATGGATATTTGACTTATGATGTGGAGCCGGTGGCCATTTTGGATCAGCAGGTTCGAAAGTTAAGGTCGAAGAAGATAGCATCGGTGAAGGTTCACTAGAGAGGTTAGCAGTTGAGGAGGCTACTTGGGAGACTGAGCAGGGTATGCGAGCGGGATGGCTCTTGAAATGATGATTTGCATATTGCACCAAAGTTGTGCTCGCCTTGTTTTGTATCGAATTATACTTCTGTCTTCCCATGGTTATGTTTATGCACTTTGAGTGCTTGTTTTTGATACACATATGTTGGTGAGAATGAGGATTATGGCTCGATGGGTGTTCCCACGACGATGTCATGTTGGATCTGGTTGCGCACCGCAATGGTATGATATTGGATCAAGTTGTACGCTGCAACAATGTTATGTTAGATATGATTACTTATACTTATTTTGTGTGTTTTGTTTCTCGTTGGTGATATGGGTTCATGTTATCATGCTTTTGTTGTGTATTCGATAAACTTACAGATAGTTCTTGCAGTTATAGGTCATATTTGAACGATTGCTTGTTTGGCGCACATATAATATCGTATGGGATTCTTGATAGTATTTGATAAGGCCTGTAATTCGAGAAGCTTATACTGGGTGAGACCAGTTTATTGGACCTAGAACTAATGCAATCAGATTTGGATAAGGGTGTTTGGAATAAGGCTATCAATAGTTAGCTCAGAATTTGGTAATGTTTCTTGTCGGGCGGGAGAACTCCATGAATTGTGGTTTTGACAGGTGGTTATGAGTTTCCAAATGCTTCTATCATCATTACAGTGTTATGAAGGTTTGAAACAATGTTTTATTTGATATGAGGTATATCATTAGTACCAGGTTTGGTAATGAGAAGTTATCGTGGGCAGAAGATATGGTTATTGGCATATGAGTTGTGAGGCACATCGTGTGGTTACATATTAGAGGCATATTTATGACTTGATGCAGCCTTTTGGAATTAATACAGCGTGTACATATAATAATTGGATCTTACAAAGAGTTTCGAATGCAAGAATTTGGTTCTAAGGCTTATGGGGTAAGATTGAAGGGAGAATCTCCAGTCATGAATGTGGTGATGGATGTATACGGATTGAGGTGGCATGGGGGTGTTTAGGAGAAGCTATACAGTTATTTGATGGCTCTAGAATGACTCTTGGCACGTCCAAAGATGAATGCATGTTTAAGTGAGGGAGTATGTAACGACCTGACGATCGTTTTAAGCTTTAGCATTTTCGTTCGGCGGTTTGATAAGTTGAGTAGCTTCATATGATGCATTATGACTCGCGGTTATGGTTTGTTTCGATGTTCGAGAAGTTCGGGATCATTTTGGAAGAACGATTCTTAATTTGGAAGCTTAAAGTTGGAAGAGTTAACTAAAGTTTGACTTTTGATTAAACGACCCCAGAATCTGGATTTGATGGTTTCAATAGGTTCGTTTGGTGAGTTTGGACTTGGGCGTATGTTTGGATTTGCATTTGGATGTTCCTAGAAGGTTTTGGCTCTATGTGTCGAAAGTTAGCAATTTTGAAGGGTTAGAGAGCTCATATGTTTGACCAAGAGTTGAGTTTTGCGTTATCGGGGTCCGGTTGGTATTCCGGGACTTCAGATAGGTTCATTTGGTTGGCTGAAATTATGTGGAATGTTTGATTGTGATCCGGAATATCCAAGTGTGATTCGAAAGCGATAGGCAAAATTTGTACGTTTGAAATATAAGAGAAGAATTTTGATTATTGGTTCTTGGTTTTGATGTTATTCATGGTGTTTCAAGCCTTTGGACAAATATGCATAGGGTATATGAACCTGTTAGATTGATTGGATGGGGCCCCTCGGAACTTGGTTGAGTTTTGGCGTGGTTTTAGACCACTTTTATGCCTTTTTTAAGCTACTAATAACTGACCATAGGGTTGTGAATCGCGATTGCGGATTTCTAGGCCACATTTGCGAAGAGCAAAGTGCATTTAAAGGCTTGTGAATCGCGATCGCGAAGTAAGGGCCGTGATCGCATTGAAGAAAGTTTCTGCAGTCTGTAATATGACTTCGAGACCTTATATCTTGTAACCTATAGGGAATTTGGAGATGATTCAAAATGAACATTGTATCCGTTTGAGTCTAGTTTTCAGAAAATTAAACCATTCGTCATCTGGAATTTTATACAAAGAGTTATGGCCATTATACCGAAGGGAATCTGTACACAGGAAATGCAAAAACTTGTACATCATGATTATGGGGCTACTTGGTCGCGATCACGATGAAGAAAATGATGCTGGACAGTTTGTGAAGCGCGATCGCGTGGTTAGGTACCGCAATCACGAAGCACGAGACCTGATACGGTATTAAACATCTAATTTCGGGATTTTGAGTTCATTTTCTTTACTTTTTGAGTTTTTGGAGCATAAGTACGACAATTTTGGAGGAGTTAAATACCAAAATCATGAGGGTAAGTATTTTATCTTTGTTTTGATTATATATCTTGTTTCTCATGGATTATTACACCTAAATCAAGGATTTGAAGAGAAGAAATGGGGGTTTTGGCTTGAACTTAAGAAAATGAATTTTTGGGTTTTGAACATGAAATCCAAGTCGAATTTGAGAATAAATTATATATTTGAGTTTGTGGTGCTATGGGTAACATTTATTTTTGGGAACGGTTAACTTTTGTTGATTTTTCATGTGGGGTTGGAAATTATTTCTATTTGACAAATTATGGGTTCTTGAGTATGTTTTGATTGGTTTACACGTTCTTTGGCTAGTTTCAGGTTCTTCGGCGTTGGTTTGCGGTGTTAGAGCGGTATAGGATCCGACATCGAATTTTGGAGCAAGGTGAATCTCTTGTCTAATCTTGTAAGTGGGAACATATCCCCCTAGGTATTCTACTTGGTATATGCTATGTGTTACAGGATCTACATACGTACGAGGTGACGAGCGTCCATAAGTATGCTAGATTTTTTATACGTTTGGGTAGACTTAGACTTATACCATACTTTAATTGTACTACTTTATATAATTATGCATGCTTAAATATTTTAACTCATATTTTATCCTGAGACTAGACTTGCATAGATTACCGAGCTTTGTTATTCTTGATACTTGGTGTGTTACTTGATTAGCCGTGGAAATTGTACCTTCTCCTGCGGATTTACTTCATGTCGTACTTATTTGTTAGAAAGTTTAATGATTATTCAAATCTTATTATATTCGCGAGTTTGGCTAGTGACCGATCGAAAGTTTCAATACTCTTATGGAATCAGACCGTTCACCTCAGCAGGATTATGTAACACTACCCTTATGGGATCAGGTTGTTCGCCTCGACAGGATTACATAACACTAATCTTATGGGATCGGGTTGTTCGCCTCGGCAGGATTATATAACATCACTCTTGTGGGTTTGTGCCTTTTGCCTCGACAAAATTGTGCGTAATATTTGGTAGGGTGTCAGTGCGTATATGAGCAGCATCTTGACTTGGATTTGGCATTTGTACCTGATAATGGTAAATATATATTCTATTCGAGACAATAATTGTTAGTTGACGATTTTGAATTTATCCTTCTATTGAAAAGTTGTTGTACATATTTATCTGTTTCGTTGCTACTTGTCATGCTTCATACCCGTTGACACCCAATTTTATCCCTCCATTTCTTCTAATTTATCTATTTGAACTTCTAAGTAATTAATAAGTCAAATACTTTATTTTCACTATCATATTCAATTTATATTATTATTATTATTATTATTATTATTATTATTATTATTATTACTACTACTACTACCACCAGTTAGACTTGAATTGCCGAAAAAGTGAAGATATTGTAAAAAGTTGTATTCCGTTTTAACCCATAAACCCAGTCCATTTGAAGCAACGTTGATCAAAATGACTAAGTTTAATGACTTGATCAGTCACTGGCCCTCTAAATAATAATAAACCTTGGGTCAACTTGCCCTTTTTCTCGAACCTCATCATACCCTTCACGGGCAAACTTTAAGAAGAATCTTCTCGGCCTCTATGAAAGCCACATCACGAACTCTCCCGTCAACATAATTCTTCTGCCTGGACCGAGCTGTAAGAAGTCTCTCTCCAAAGCATTACGAACCAAGTCTGTTCCAATAACCTAGCCTTGCCGGGATTGGACCAACCAACCAGAGAACGATATCGCCTCACAAATAAGGCCTCATATGGAGCCATCTACATCTAAACTAGTAGCTGTTGTGATAGGCAAACTCCGCTAATCGTAGAAACTGGCCCCACTAATGTCACGACCCCAATTTTCCACCTTAAGATGTCATGATGCCACGTAGTATCTAAGAGCAGGTAAGCCTAATATACATTAATAAATTAAGAAAAATAACTGAACGATCACAAGCATCTGACATGAGCAGATGTACCTAGACCTGCTAAAAATTATGCAAAAGGTATCATGAGTACACCACAACGGTACCCAGTACGTATCGAGCTTAACCTCGGTAGAGTAGTGACGAGGCCAGGCCAAGACACATACCAGGACAAGAAAAACTGAGCAGAGTATGATACAGACTAATAACGGAAAATGAGGAATGAATGATAACAAAGCAGTACAAAAATATGGACTAACAATAGAATTTAAGGCAATAAAGGCAACAAGGAGTGAACACATGATATGAACAACAAGTAATCAATACGGATAATTACAAGTAAGTCAAATGAAGAAATAAAAAAACTGTTCAACCAACATGCCTTTTAACAAAGAATGTACAACAAAAATCACAACTGAGGTACCACACCTCACAATCACAAGTCAAAATCACAATCTTTCCTTATATCACCGCGTAAGCCTTGCTTTTATTTTTGAAAACATTTTTTTTCCGAAATAGCTACACGCATTTTAGCCCCCTTATCTCACCACGTGGTTTCATCTAATTCCCTTACTAGCAACACGCGTATCAATCCCACCTTATCTCACCGTATGCGTTTCAACACCTATCCTTACACCACCACTTGCATATCAATATCACAACACAATAATCAACTCGCACCACATGTGCCCATATGTCACAACACTTGCCAAAAATCAACAATACCAATGTTACCACAATATATAGCCTACGACTTAACCAACAATGTGAACAAGAATCTAAATAATAACGAAATGAATGAGGAATACTCAACGAGGAAAGTTATCTTAATAATGAACAACTTCAAATAAGAATGATTCAACAATAAAAGGGGTAACAAGACAATAAGAGTGGTAACAACTTCAACTAAAGCATATAAGAACAAACATGACAATAAAAGATAGAACCTATGTTAACAACATCAAATAGAGCATGTGAGAGAAAATTCAACTATGGAAGATATAACATGTTAAGACAATTTCAATTAAATGCATGAAAGTAGTCTAAAAGTTAAAACCGGTTAAAATACCATATATAGCCCGTGTACACATCTTCCACATAATACAAATAACACAATCAACCTAAATCCTAAAGGGTAGTTCCCCCTCCCCCCCCCCCCTCCCACCACAAAGTCAGACAAGATGCTTACCTCAATTAGGCTAAATCAACCCTCAAAAATAGATTTTCCCCTAAAATTCTCCTCTGCATGGCTCAAATCTAACCAAAAGCGACTTAATAACATTAAACAATGCTAGAGAAACCAATTACAATAGATAAAGCTATGATCTTTACACAATTTCAAAAAAGTCAACAAAAGTCAATCCTGGGCTCGCCCAGTCAAAACTCGGGTCCAAGGGTAGATTTTGACTATCCATAACCCTACGAGTCCATATATGTGTTTTGTTTTCAAATCCGAGTCCAAATTTACTCTCAAAACCCTAATTTTCATTTACAAAAACTTGACAAAAATCCCCAAAATTCCTGTTTGATTCTTATAAATTTGCTGTTAAATCTCATATATAATCATGAAATATAGTTGGAAATTGATTAAAACTACTTACCCAATGATTGTAGATGAAAATCCCCTCTATAAATAGCCTCCTATCGAGCATAGGGTTCTAAAATGAGAGAGAATGAGATGAAATCCTGACTTCCTAACCTTTTGTTCAGTTGCAGATGTTGAAATTGCAACACGGGGTTCGCAATTGCGAACCCTCGCAAATGCAAAGAAATCCTTGCAAATGTGGCAACTGTCAAGCCCAGGAGATGTCGCAAATGCGACATAGACCTTGCAAATGCGAAATATGCCCAACCTCGCAGATGCGAGCAGGTACCGCAATTGCGATATCTGAGTCCCCCCTGTCATGTCCGCAGTTGCAATGCTGGTGCTCGTAATTGTGACAACCCACAGCACACCAACAACCTGTATTTGAGTACAAACCTTTCCTAAACACGTCTGAAACTCACCTGAGACCTCGGGGCTCCGGACCAAACATACACACAGGTCTAGAAACATTATACGAACTCACTTGCGCGATCAAAACACAAAAAATAACATCTAGAACTACGGATCAGATATAAAAATGCATGAATTTCAAAAGAAAACCCAAGAACCTCTAGAATTGCAACTAAGCGTCTGCATCCTATCAAACCAACTCCAAATGACACCAAAATTTGCATACAAGTTCCAAATAGCAAGATGAACCTATTCCAAGTCCCAAAACAAAATTCCAAACCCAATACCCAAAAATTCATCCTATGGTCAAACTTGGAAAAATTCTAAATCTCATATTGCAAACTTTTGGCAAAATAAGTCACATCAGCCTTGGGACCTCCGAATTCGATTTCGGGCAAACGCCCAAGTTCAAAATCACGACACAAACCTATCGGAGCCATCAAAATACTGTTTCGGGGTCGTTTTAACAAAATTCAATCTTTGATCAAGATTATCAACTTTGGCTTCCAAACCACGAACTAAAGGATCCAAATCAACTCGAAAACTTCCCGGAACGAAACTAACCAACCCCGTAAGTCTTAAAACCATAAATACACATGTGTAAAGTATCAAAAGGGGAATCGAGGCTCATATGCACAAAACGACCGGTCTGGTCGTTATATTCTCCCCCTCTTAAAAAATAGTTCATCCTTGAATGTGCATAGAGACATACCTGAAGTGACCAAAATTTGAGAATAACGACTCTGCATGCCGTGCTTGGTCTCCCAGGCCACCTCCTCGACCGGATGACCCCTCAATTAAACTTTCACTGAAGCAATGCTCTTTGACCTCAACTTCCAAACCTTCCTCTTCAATTGTTCTGAGCTGAAAACTAATACATGTGACGAATCACCATAACCTAAATAAGGTAATGATGATTACAAGTGCATGCAAGAGCTGAAAGAGGCGGCTAGAGCTAAGTCTCCTATGGAGGCTACAACCGAAGCCGTGGACCATGCCAGTGCATCCACCCTGCCATGTAATATTTGTGCTATGATGCAACCAGATGAGTATTAGCAAGGTATTGATAGTTCTAAAACTGTTAATTTGCCTAGTTCATAAGGGTGTTTACTTGAGTCCTAATGATGAAGTTTCTACTAACGTTCACCCCTTGCCTAGTGTTGTTAATGATGTTTGGCAGGAATATAGGGACATGTTCCCCGAGGAGATGCCGAGTGGACTGCCTCTGTTGAGGGGGATAGAACACCAAATTGACTTTATTCCGGGGTTTCAAATTCCTAACAAACTCGCCTATCGAAGCAATCCATAAGATACTAAGGAGTTGCAATAACAAGTGGATGAGTTGTTAACTAAGGGGCTGGTTCGTGAGAGTCTGAGTTTGTGTGCCGTGACCGTGATCTTTGTTCCAATGAAAGACGGCACCTGGAGGATGTGTGTTGATTGCCGAGCCGTCAACAAAATAACGGTAAAGTATCGTCATCCTATCCCTAGATTAGATGACATGCTAGATGAGTTAAGTGGTTCAAGTGTGTTTTCTAAAATTGATCTTAGGTCCGGTTACCATCAAATCCGTATGAAACCGGGTGATGAGTGGAAAACTGCATTCAAAATAAAGTTTGGTTCGTATGAATGATTGGTGATGCCTTTTGGTCTCTCTAACGCACCTAGTACTTTCATGCGCCTAATGAACCATGTACTTAAGCCATTTATTATCAAGTTTTTAGTCGTCTATTTTGATGATATCCTGATTTATAGCGGAAGTTTAGATGACCATGTTGATCACTTAAGGTAAGTACTTGATGTTTTGAGGGCTGAGAAGCTCTATGTTAATTATAAGAAGTGTGCCTTTTGTGTGGAGAGAGTTGTTTTTTTGGGGTTTGTAGTAAGTGTTAATGGTGTTGAGATAGATGAATCTAAGGTTGAAGCCATTAGAGATTGGCTAGTTTATACGGACACTTTGTTAGGGAATTTAGCACCATAGCAGCAGTACTCATCAAGTTGGTGAAGAAAGACACGCCCTTTGTGTGGGGGGAGCCGCAGGTGAAGGCTTTCCAAGAGCTGAAACGTAGGCTTAGTTCTGCTCCTTTATTACAATTACCTGATTTTAGTAAGGCGTTTGAAATTGAGTGTGACGCCTTGGGGGCGGGAATTGGAGGTGTTCTTATGCAAGATGTGAAGCCTATTGCCTATTTTAGTGAGCAGTTGAAGGGGGCTGCCTTGAATTACACTACGTATGACAAAGAGTTGTAAGCCCTCGTGAGAGCTCTAGCTCATTGGCAACACTATTTATGGCCTAAGGAGTTCGTAATTAGGAGTGATCATGAGTCACTCAAACATCTTAGAGGCCAAGAGAAGCTGAACGAACAGCATGCCAAGTGGGTTGAGTTCATTGAGAGTTTCCCTTACGTAATTCATTACAAGAAGGTAAAGGAGAATGTAGTGGCTGATGCGCTCTCTAGGAAGTTTGCTTTGGCTATCACATTAGCATCTAGGCTGATGGGTTTTGAGAGTATTAATTCTATGTATATGCATGATCCTAAGCATAAGAGTGTGTGTGACGCCATAGCTAGTGGGCAACGAGTTGAGAAATATCAATGGCATGATGGGTACCTTTTGAAGAAGGGGAGAGTTTGTATACCCGATTCTTCATGGCACGAGTTGTTAGTGCATGAGGCGCATTGTGGGGGCTTGATGGGACACTTTGGGGTAGATAAGACCTTGGCTATATTAGGGGAGTAGTTTCATTGTCCTAAGATGAGGCGAGATGTGGCGCGAGTTTGTGGAGCTTGTTTGGACTGCAAACGAGCTGAGTCTAGGTCTAGTAATCATGGTTTGTATACTACCTTACCCATTCTTACTAGTCCTTGGGTAGATATTTCTATGGATTTCGTGATGGGGCTACCTCGTTCTAGGCGTGGTCATGATAGTATTTATGTGGTTGTTGATAGGTTCTCTAAGATGGCTCATTCTTTCCTTGTAAAAAATGTGATGATGCACAACATGTTGCTTCTTTGTTTATTGATAATATGTTAAAGTTGCATGGTGTGCCTCGTACTATTGTTAGTGATAGGGATGCAAAGTTTTTGAGTCATTTTTGAAAGTGCTTGTGGGATGCTCTTGGCACCAAACTGTTGTTTTCTACGTCTCATCATCCACAGACTGACAGTCAGACTGAGGTTGAAAACCGAACATTGGGAGCTCTTCTTCGAGCTATGACCGAAGGGAAGACAAGGACGTGGCTGATAGACTGCCTATTATGGAGTTTACTTATAATAGAACTGTGCATAGAATGACTAGTATTACTCCATTTAAATGTGTTTATGGCTTTAATCCCTTGATTCCACTTGATCTTACTCCTTTGCCGAGAGATGCAACTATTAGTATTGATGGTGAAAATCGGGCAGCCGTGTTGCTCGAATTGCATGCTAAGGTGAGGATGACTTTGGAGGAAGCTTATGAGAAGGTGGCAGTCAAGAAGAATAAAGGGAGGAAAAAGCTGGACTTAAAGAAAGGTGATTGGGTTTGGGTGCACTTCCTGAAGGAGAGGTTTCCGAACCACAGGAAGGGGAAGTTAGCTCTACGAGGAGATGGTCCATTCCAAGTGCCGCAGAAGATCAATAATGACGCCTATATTATAGACCTGCCTGGTGAGTATAGTGTTTCTAAGACATTCAATGTTTCTAACTTAACCCCTTGTGTTGCAGGTAGTGCCGCTTTGAAAGATGAAGACGGTTCGATTTCACAGACGAAATTTTCTCAAAAAGGGGAGGGTGATGCAGGCCTGCCTGATCAAGATGCGTTTGTGCCTTCGAGACCATTCTCGGGGAGTCAAGCTAAGGAACTTCATGTTGCACACTTAATGGTGAAGAAGAGCCAGACATTAATGATACACTTTGTGTGAGGCGTTGAAGATATTTGCGTTGAAGATGCACTTGTGTGACGTTGATGATGCACATTTGTGTTTATGTTGTATTGTTATGTTGTTACGAAAGACATTGATTCCTTGTTTGTTTGGGGTCCTGCGAGACCATAAGGAGACTTAGCCAAATTATTAGCCTTTTTGTTAGTTATTCTTTTCCTAGTTGATTTAGGTAAAGTCTCTTTCTATATAAGCCTAAAGACTACATTATTTTCAGTACCTTGCATTATTAATGAATACACAAAAACCGACGACCTCCTTAGGTTCTCCAAAACTCTCTGTGTGTGAACTTGTCCAATTTTTGGCGTGATTCCAAATTAAACTTGTTCCTTTGCTTGATCAAACAATTTTCAAGTCCATCATTGTATTGAAGGTTTTTTGTATAGTATAGGTTATCCTTGACTTCATCAAGAAGGTAAGTAGACTAGTTTCTACTTGTTGTTTTCATACATCATTGAGCGTCTTGTTTTTATCCTTGTTTTCTTGCTTTCAAATTCCCTATTGCATCAGAGCTCATCTTTGGGTATTTGTCTGGGTATTTGGGTGCACAGGGTATTTCCTTAGATAACATCAATATTCAAGAGTAAAGCATTTTCTCCTGCGGGAAGGCAGAGCTCCATGCCATGATTTTGGACCCGCCATGCCATTTGGTGATGAAGAGTGGCTTTGACAGCATCTTTGGCTTGTGGGGCTCCCTGGATTTGAACTTGGATTTTTAATACTTTGGTTAGATATGGGTCATGAAGGGACATGTTGAAATTTTGAAAGAAAGTTATGAAGACAGTCCCAATATTCAAGGTAACTTCTGTAATACCCAAATTGGCATGTTGGTACTCATATTATCTTGTATCTGGAAGAGAAAGTCGAGCAACAACAGGTTGACCTTTTCTTCCGTGATACGTTAAAGCGATTTAGATAGCACCAAAATGAATATGGGTAAAACCATGGTTTCTCCATTGTCTGGAAAAATCATCTCGGATTTGAAGGGTGATAAATTGTTCCTCTCGAGTGGCAAGAATAGGATGCTGGTCAAGTTTTGAGGAAGCAACATATTCTTTGACTCCTTTTGGTATGTGTTGAACTAAGGAACGAATGGGACTATGGTACAAATGATGTTTTGGCAAACGTTGAGTAAGGGTTTATAAGGGGTTGTTCAGTGGAGGTTACTTTCTATTCGTCGGGTAGGATATCTACTTCATAGGTAATCATATTTTATGGACAGGGTTTTATATAGAATAGTGGACATATTCATCTTTGCAAGGGAACATGATGATGGAAATAACTCAGACATATTTCGTAAGCTATTACTCCCTCCGAAAGGATGGGCTGGCTCTGATACCACAGTATAGGAACATAGCAAGAGACTCCGAAAAAGCAAACTAAATCATAGATACGAAAGTTTCCCTATAAAAGGGCTGGCTTCACAACCCATAAAGGACGGCTTGCCAAGCTACACTAACAGTTAATTTGCTTATAGTCGCAAAAGTTCTCCTACAAAGGGGACTCAAGGCATCAACTATCACATTATCCTTACTCGGATAATACAAAATAGTGATATCACTGTCTTTCAACAACTCCAACCACATCCAGTGACTCAAATATAAATCCCTTGACTTGAACAAGTGCTTGAGACTCTGATGATCAGTGTAGACCTCACATGATATGCCGTATAAGTAGTGCCTCCAAATCTTGAGTGCGTGGAAAATAGCTGCCAACTCCAAATCATGAACATGATAGTTCTTCTCATGACTCTTCTACTATCGAGATGCGTCGGTAGTTAACCTAACATCCTGCATCAAAACTGCACCAAGTCCAATGCACAAAGCATCATAATACACAGTATAAGGCCCCAAACCTATGGGCAATACCAATACCAGAGCTGTTGTCAAAGCAGTCTTGAGCTTATCACAGCTCTTGTCACACTCATCAGACCATCTAAAAGGAACACCTTTATGAGTCAACTTGGTCAATAAAGCTGCACTAGATGAAAATCCCTCAACAAAGCGATGATAGTAGCCTGCCAAACCCAAGAAACCCCGAATCTCAGTAGCTGATGTAGGTCTAGGCTAATTCTGAACCGTCTCAATCTTCTTAGGATCCACCTTGATACCATCACCAGACACAACATGATCAAAGAATGCAACTGAGTCCAGATAGAACTCAGACTCTGAAAGTTTAGCATAAAGCTAGCAATCCTTCAATGTTTGAATTACTAATCTCAGGTGCTGCTCATGCTCCTCTCTACTATGAGAGTAAACTAAAATATCATCAATGATACAATCACAAAGGAATCCAAATAAGGCTTGAAAATCCATAAAAGTTGATGGGGAATTAGTCAACTCAAATGACATCACCAAGAACTCATTATTACCATAACGAGTCCTAAAAGCTGTCTTAGGGACATCCAAAGCCCAGATCTTACCTGATGATAGCTAGATATCAAATCAATCTTGGATAACACCTTGGCACCTTGAAGCTGATCAAACATCAATACAAGAAAATGGATACTTGTTCAACTGCACCGATAATCAATGCACATTCTCATAGAACTATTCTTCTTCTTCACAAATAACACCAGTGCACCTTAAAGAGAAACCCTCGATCTAATGATCCCTTATCAAGCAAATGTTACAACTACTCTTCAATTCCTCAATTCAACTGGAGCCATACGTTATGGTGGGATAAAAATGGGATGAGTTCCCTGAACTTGGTCAATACAAAAGTTAATATCCAAGTTAGGTGGCATGACCAGTAAATCCACAGGAAATGCCTCTAGAAACTTTCTCACAGTAGGTACTGAATCCATAAAAGGAAACTCCACACTAGAATATCAAATGTAAGACAAATACACCAAACACCCTTCTCAACCATACGTTGAGCCTTCATAAATAAAATCACCCTACTCGTGGAATGGTTAAGGGTCCTTTCTACTCTAATCTAGTGTCCTCTGTGCTCTAATCTAGGCAACCTAAGCATAACTAACGTCACACTCTTGATATGATAATCAAAGATAGCATGATACGGGGATAATCAACCAGTCCAAGAATAACCTTAAATCCACCATATCCAACAACAAGAGATCAACTATAGTATCAAAACCGTTAATTGTAAAATCACAAGACTTGTACACCCAATTAACTACTATAGAATCCCCCAACCGGTGAGGACACATAAATAGGTGTATCAAGAGAATCGGAGGCATGCTAAAGTCGATGCAAAATATGAAGACACTTATAAATAAGTAGAACCCGCATCAAACAACACATAAGCATCCCTATGATAAATTAAAATAATACATGTGATGACAATATTAGATGACTCTACCACAAGCCTACAAGGACATGCATAACAACAGAACAAACCCCACCAGCCTGTCCTCTACCTCTGGGATTATCTCTACCTAGATGAACCCTACCTCCAATGACCCCTACCCCTAGCTAGCTGCACGGGTGGTGTAGAAAATTCTATCAAAATCATAGCACGAGTAACCTGGTTTGGCATACCACTCTACGACATAGGACAAAACCTAGCACCTCAAATCCCCATACACATAGCAACCCTTCTATTGACATGGCTGCTAAACCTGAAGTTGTTCCTATGTAATAATGATCTGATCGGTCATTTTGAGTCCTAGTATTCTATTTTGTGTTATGAGACCTTGTGTAGCATCATATGAACTATTGAGACTTGTGAGTATAGTTCATTTTGATTTATGAGAGGTTCGGAGGTGGTTTGGAAGAGAAATGCTTATTATAAAAGCCTTAAGTTGGAAGAGTTGACCAATGTTTGACTTTGAGTAAGTGATTCCCGGAATTAAGATTTGATGGTTTCAATATATTTCATGATTTTGGATTATATTGATTACTATTTCTTCTATTTATGATAATTCAGGCTTATTATATCATGTTTTGATGATTGAATGTTATTAGTGAGATTAACTTACCTAGTCTTAGAGGTTTTGGTGCCATCAAGACCTTTGGATGGATTTTGGATCAAGACAAGTTAGCATAAGAGTCCTAGGTTCATAGGATTTATGAATCATGACCAAGTTTAATAGAGTCTTGCAGATCGGTACTTTGACGTTTGTACTTATCTTCGAGAGGCTACCGGGCAGTTAGGAAAACTTCACTTTCTTTCATTCTTTATTGTTATCCCGAAGCTTGAATCTTTACTCTTCTATTGTCTCATAGATGGTGAGGACATGTACTGTGGGTTCAGCAGAGGAGGCACCAGTGCCCCCTGTTAGAGCCACGAGAGGCCGGGGCCGAGGTGGTGCACGCGCCGCTGCTAGAGCAGCAGTTGTGGAGCCACTAGTAGCTCCGATTGAGGAGCAGGAGACCGATCATGTTGAGTAGGTGGGACTTGCTCGGGCACTTGAGGGGCCTATTGTTACACCCGGATTTTAGGAGACTTTGGCTCACTTTATGAGTATTTTCGAGAGCTAGCTCAGCAAGGTTGATTCTGGTTGCACCAACTACTTCACAGGTAGGGGGAGGAGCCTAGACTCCCACTACCGTACACCAGAGTAGCTGGCTCATGTTTATCAGACACCGAGTGTTCTACCGATGCAACCAGTAGTTGCAATTCAGCCCGATATAAGTCTAGTCGTGTCTGCTGATGAGCAAAAGAGCATGGAAAGGTTTCAGAGACTTCGTCCTCCCATTTAAGTGGAGGTGCTACTAAGGATGCACAAGGTTTCTTGGATCAGTGTCATCGTATTCTGCTTACTTTGGATTTGGTAGAGTTTAATGGGGTTGACTTTACTACCTTTTAGTTAACAGGGCTAACATAAAAATGGTGGTAGACTTATGAGGTAAGTAGGCTAGCTAGCGTAACACCACTTACGTGGTCCCAATTCTTAGATCTTTTCTTAGGGGAGTTAATCCCATAAACTCGTAGGGAGAAGTTGTAAAGTGAGTTTGAGCATTTGTGTCACGCCCCGACCTTGGGGAGCGTGACCGACACTCAACTGAGATGTCCCAACCAAGCAAGCCTACTTGATGCCTACTACCCAACCTTACCCATGATAGAGTGAGGATGAATACCAAGAGTTAGGCAAGCGAGAGAATAACATGTACAACACCAATTGCATTACTTATAGAAGCTTCATTTGCGATTCCCAAAATATTACATGTTCATGATTTAAAAGTGGAAACATGTTTGACAACTACACCACTTCTAGTTTGTTTTGCTCAAATCAAAATACAACCCACAACATGTCTATGGAGCCTCCAAGGGAGTATGAGTACAATATGAAAATGCGAATGACAAGGCCCCGTCGATACCTCAAAAGAAATGTACATGAAGGCTATACAACCTATGGGCCACGGTATAGAATAGGGCTCACCAAGATCCACTGAGTGGAGGGCATGCTGCTATCAAAGACCAATGCCGCACGCTGAAGAACCACCTGCATCCATTAAAGATGCAGTACCCCTAGCAAAAAGGACGTTAGTACACATAGAGTAGTACTAGTATGTAAAGCTAAATACCCTTTCATGGAATTGAATGGCAACATAAGGAGAGACATATGGAAACAGTGAGTATACCAATCATATTTAAATGCCAAGTCAAAACAAGGTAAAACTTCAAGTAAACATTTTTCATTTTTGGTTGGGAAATCCTTAGTACCGACACACCACCATGCCCATGGCATGGAGTCTGATCACTGTCCGCCGGCTAAGCCATCTCACCCCAAATTATGAGGGTTGACATAGAAACACAACACCACTATATGCGTGGCACGGCGTCCGATCTGCGCCCAATCGGCTAAGTTGTCTCACCATAATGTCGTGTGGGTAGTCCTTTCTAGCTATAACCTCATCCCAATCAAGGGGAATAATCTTAATATAATATAACAGGAATTTGTCCCTCAATCAATCCCTACACTAGCATGTGTAGTTTCAGGCTTAGGCATTTATAACCCAGCCTTCATCGTTGACCTAACGATACTCCCAAAAACATTTATCATATAAGAGAATCATATTTGTTTCATAGCCTTTCATACTTCCTTCCATTTCATTGGCACTCTTGGCCACAAATGTAAATCATCATTCTTGGCACTATGGCTGCATTTCATGATTCATACTTTTATTCTTTCTTTACCTTTCAAGGATAATGTTAAAACATTTAAGGATGTTTGAAACATTAAGAAAAATCATATCTTCAACTCAAATGCATGTAAGAATTCAAAACACATTCGGAATAAGCATAAAAGAGGAGCATAGCATTCTGCAATTGAAACATGAACCAAATCATAAGCCTTTGGACAAGTTAATTATAGAAGCAGACTGTAATGATGGAAATAGGAACTTGATCAAACCATAATCGAAGTTTACGAGAATTTCATGGAATCCGATTCTACGGTAAGAGTTTAGCCGACATACCTTGAGTAACCTTTCCTTAGGATTACCTATTCCAAAACTCCTAGCGTTATCAATCTATAGAGACATAACAAAATTGAACCATAATTATGAGGGTGCTCATAGGTTTAGCTCATTTAGGAATTTCATCAAATACCAGATGTGTAAATTTGACTACAAGGTTCTCTCATAGAATTCCTTCACCCCAAAACCAATATCAACCAACAATTCATCCTGGATAATTCAAATACATCCATAACACCTCTATCGATACATGCATGCCCAATGACACACCCCAAATCAAGAACGACATCCCACATCCTTCTCATACACCTCAAATTTTGGAATATAGGGCTTGGGCTTTCGATCACCCTCCCATAAGTCTCAAAATAGTGAAATCATATCCACAAATGCATGATAGGACCTTTATGAGAGCTTGTAACAAATATTTACCTCTTTAGTAGATGATTCGTGAGTTCTCCCCTTGAATTTCAAAAGCTTGATCAATGAGTGGAGTGTTGAAGTGATTGAGCTTCATCTTCTCTCTCTAGCTAGCTCTCACCTCTCTCTGAAATGCTTGATTTTTGCCTTAAGAATGACCCCTAATGGCTTTTAATCAAAATAGGTTCGGGTTATAAAATACACCAAAATGGACCCTCCGAACCCAATTTGCGATCGTAGAATGCACTGCAAACAACAAATCTGTGGTCCGCAAAATCGTCCTCCAAAACTGGGCTACCCTGGCCAAGTTTGCTGCAGATCTGCAGTCCGCAGATCACTTCTGCAGCCACAAAATGGACCGCAAAACCTCCTTCAAGAAAATCCTCATGTTGGTTCTGCTATGAAAGCGCGGCCCGTGAAATGGTTATGTGGTCGCATACTGGACTGCGAAATGTTCTTCAAAATTGAGCTTTTTCTGGTTGAATCCGGGATGGTTCTGCGGCTAGTGGAACAGTTATGTGGTGGCATAATGGACCGCAGAAATGCCATGATCTGCAAAAAATTTCCCCAACTCCACAATGCATTGCACAGCCCAAAACGTAGCTCACCACAAAGATTATCTACAACCTTTCAAACACATTAGCCTACCTCGACACCATGAAACCTCAAATTCTGGGCAAAATTTTACGGGGACTTACATTTTACGTTAGGAGGGTATGACTGGGACCCAGTATGCTATGAGGTTTACAAAGTTATCACATTATGCATCTCCTTTGGTTTCTCCTGAGAGGGAGAGAGTTTGTAGATTTATTGAGGGACTCACCTATTTTTACATCCCTTAATTTCATTTTGGCATGCATCATAAGTGAATCACTATAATTCGGAGAGTTTAAGGACCTTCACAAAGATAATAATAAATTAACACAGGCGTTATATAAGTATCGAGAGGGTTAAGGTTAAATGAATCAAAGAGGATATAACTGGTACTTTCGGGGTAAACTAGGAGTGCTTAATATTCTAAGTAGGTCATATTTTAAGGTAATTGAATCATATAATATTCGTGTGTTATGTTTTGAAATCAAACAAGTTTTAAAACAAAAATGGACAAAAGGTGTCGCAAGATAAGTTCATAATTTTACTGAAATTTGGGTCTAATGTCACTGGTTGTTTCTATCAATATACTTGGAGTTATGGTGTGATCCACCAGCCAAATTGATGATCTACTAGTCTAGTTTCCAACACATTAAACCGTTCATCAATACAACATTGGAGTAGAGAGATATTCATATTTTCGCGAAATTGCGCAGGCAGCCCCAATGGGACAAACTTAGTGCGGTGGTCATATTAAGGGTTGTTGTGAGCGAAGATGAGCTTGGATTTCTAGTTGTAGTTGCTTTATTAGGTTTGAATATTATCTTCTTTCTTGAGCTTAAGTTTATTTAAGTGTTGGTTGAGTTATTTAAATCAAAAACTACAAGTTAGTGCTTGAAATAGCATGAGGTGTTGTTGTCTTTTTGTTGGACTACTTTGAAGTTGTGTATATGGTTTATTGTGGCTGGAAATTGTGAGAAATAATTTGATTATGTTATATCTGCTGTTATTAAGCTTATCTAAGTGTGAATTAAGTTGATTGAAGTAGAAAACATGAAAAATAAGAGATTGACGATAAAGGTTAAGGTGCTAGGCGTGTGGATTGTTTTTGAAGATTATTCTTATGATGCTTTAGGCTGAAAATGATATGGTAAGCAGAAGTATGATGTTATAGATGTTTTAGGCAGATTCATGGAAAAGGAATTGGATTCAAATTATATTTTGTTAATCGTAAATCGAGCTTGCCCCTCGAAATAGATGTTGAAGTAATCAAAAAGCTTATTGTGAATTGTATTGTTGCTATTTGGGCTGTTTGGTAATTTTTAGTAACTTATGAGATGTAGTATAAATGGGGGAGGTGCTGTCCATTTTTTGTAGAATATTGTTGCCGAAATATGATAGTTACTATGCTTTTATGATGACGACGAAGTCGTTTTACTGATTGTAGATGTAAGAAGATCAAATTGAGCTTGGTTGGCAATTGGAGAGAAGACTGCAAAGGTATGATAAGGCTAAAACTTTCCTTTATTTTTGTATGATCTCGTAACTAAACACGTGTGATAACGAGATATAAAGAGAAGTTCATATTCCTAAATTTATGTACATTATCCTAGTCTAATAAGTGACACGTGTTATATATATATATATAACACGTGAAAATACTATATATATATATATATATATATATATATATATATATATATATATATATATATATATAGTATTTTCACAACCACCAAGCTATAATCGGTACGCGAGCCCCTATTGGGGAACCTCTGATTAGATGGTAAGTTATATATTGAGCCTACTGTGGCCGAGTGCCTGTGGACGAGCTCAAAATGGACGAGTAGTGATTTAGATACCGAGCCTAGTATGGCCGAGCGCCTATGAGCGAGCCTTCTATGGTCGAGCAGTTACGCGTACTAAGCCTAGTACGGCCGAACGCCTATGAGTGAGCCTACTGTGGCCGAGCAGTTACACATACCGAGCCTTACGGGGTCGGACAACTATTTTTCTTACTATATTGAGAAAGTTGAGTCAGTGTCAGCAGGTAAGCATATCTTCGGATCATTTTGACTCGCAATTGCTTTTAGTTATTATATTATCAGTTTAGTTTCAGCTTTCGGTTATTCTATTGCCTTACATACTCAGTACTTTATTCGTACTGACATCCCTTTTGCCTGGGGATGTTGTATTTCATGCCTGTAGGTTCAGATAAATAGACTGATAGACCTCATTAGTAGGTGCTATTTGAGTTTAGCTTGATAAGTAAGCTCCATCTCATTCAGAGTTACCAGGTGTAGAGTTTTGAGTACATATTGTATATCGATGTATACATATTATATGGGTAGGTCGTGGCCCTGTTACGACCACAGTACAACCATTGGTAGAGGCTTATAGAAATATCTTGTCAGTTAATGCATTATGTTGTCCTTGTATATATATTCTTTTGGTTTGTTAGTTGTAGTAGTTATAACGGCCTTGACGGCCCAGCTTTATATAGATGTTCAGTTGGAGCTAATCTCCGCTGAGTTTTATATTTTGTTCTAGAAATTTTCCTGTGTTGTGGCCTTGTCAGCCAAAGTACTACATTGTATGTTCAGAGCCCCTCATCTCAGGTTGGTACGCTTGGTCAAGTGAGGCTCCGGGTGCCAATCTCGCATCCCTAGGTTTAGGGCATGACAAACCTGGTATTAAACTAGGGGGTTTACAAGCCGTGTGTAGTAGAGTCTTGTTTGATCCTGTAATTCCAACTATATTGGGAGAAAAGCTCATCTACATTTGACCTAAGTTTTAGCATATTTATGAATGTAACTTGTGATGACCTTTGCCAACTTTTGTTCCCCGACACGCTTGACTTCAAAACATAACACACGACCATCATACGACTAAAATAACTCATAACATAACCTCCTTATCATGTTAAGCACCCTAGTCTCACCTTAAAAGTACATGTTATAACATTCCCAACTTGCCAACTTTCGACGAAACTTATTTTCTTTGATCTTAAATAAGTTCTAAGCCTTCCAACCCTCTTGGTACTTGAAATTCTTGATCTTAAATATTTGTAACCTCCAAAGAATGATTAACTTACTTTATGTACTTTCAAATATAATCTAATTATTAAGCTTACATCAATTGACTTACGACGTACTTTTATGTACGAAAATATGGGGCGTAACACCATTCCCCCTTTGGAACATTCGTCTTCGAATGTTGACTGATGCGCCTATCAGTCTCATAACCTGTAGCATTTTTGAATACTTTAATATTGTCTTTGCCATCTAGGCAACTGTTCTGTGAATAAATCCAAAGGCCATCTCTTTTGTTATAAAAGTAGCTTAACTTAATTTTCTACATAAAAAATATCTATTATAGAATATTGATAAATTAAAATTAAATATTATTTTCTTTATTTTCAAAAAATTTAAAAACTAATTTATTCCTTACACGATTTAATTAGCAAAAAGTTTTTATACTCCATTTATATCAACCGAAGAGATAACTCTTAGTTCTGTTAAAAAGATCGATTGCCCAAAATTTACAATTAATATTAAAATCTTCATAATATCCTTATATTCATTACTTGACATTTTAATTAATAAGAAATTCAAAATCTTCTTATGTAATAATATTATAAATGTAGCATTTATGACGAGATGTTAGGTGAAATATAAAAACATACATATTTATTTTTGATATAATAAATTATTTATAATTATAAATACTATTTGACTAATCCAACTAAATTCATTATCTATGCATGTTCGAAAGATATTGAAATTAACAATTGTGTCAATATAAATTAATTTTTATTATATTAAAATATATTTCATTTATTTTAACTTCATATTTCTATTTTTGAACAATTTTTGCTTCTTAATAGTCATTGACGCTATGCACACGTACACTGTCACGACCCAATTTTCCTCTGTAGGATGTCGTGACGGCACATAGTCTCTAAGACTAGGTAAGCTTAACACTTACTGAATTAAAGACAGAATTTAACCAGAACAACTACAAAGCATGAAACTGAAATTTCTATAGTAAAACCAATGATCCTAAGTACAATACAATATCCCAAAACTGGTAGTACAAGTACAATATCAGAAGGTGACTCCAAGGCCTGTGAATGCGACATCAGGTTTACCTTGAGTCTCCATCGCAATGCTCAACTAGCTAGCTAATAATCAACAATATCCGAGGTACTTGGATCTGCACAAAAATATGCAGAAGCGTAGTATGAGTACACTATAGCAGTACCTGTATCAATGCTAACCTCGGTGGAGTAGTGACAAGGAACAATCAAGATACCCACTGGACTAAACAACCTGAACAAGTACAAATGTAGAACTAACAGAGAACAATATCAATATAAAGCTAGGCATGATGACAATAATAATACAATGATTGTAATAGGGACTAAAAGCGACAGTTAGCATCGAGACACAACATGTAATAACACTGTAGAATAAGCTGAACACAGTTCAAATTGAAAGGAAACAAGTGACAACTCAATAGGAACAACCGCTTTCACACCAGGTTTATCCAATGATTTCCACGATGTACCAAACCTCTAAATCACAAATCACTAGTCCCAATTCGTGAACCCTAATCACTTGGCATCTTGTGCCCACATTATAATTCATAATAGCACGGACAACTCACGTGCCAAGGGAGTGAGAATATCTAATATCCGCACGGACCACTCACGTACCAACAGTAATAATGACTCATTACTGCACGGACAACGCACGTGCCAACATGATAACTCTCCTACGTAAGGCAAGTACACGGGAGTATATGTAAATGGTCAAAACATCAGGATTCATCTTCTTAGACCAATATGGGTGGTTTATTTACGTGTATGCTTGTGCAAGTGTTCTACCACAATTCAAGTCAACAAGTAAGAATAGAGACAATGAATGGCACATAAGAAACGATCACCACAAAATGTACAGTGTAATAAAGACAATTACTAGCATACTAAGGAAACAACAATCAAAGACAAGTACAAAAGAATGGGAAAATGTCAATAAGAGCCACTACCGAGGTACCGCCTCATATTCTCAAATCACAAAATGAATCACAATCTTTCCTTGTATCAGAAGTAGTATACACATCATACCAACCGAAACCTCCCACTCATTCAATTTCCGCTAACAAAGTCACAACACATACTAAACTCCCACACGGGTAGATTATCTAACCACGAATCGTAACCAACCATCCAAAAATCACATCAAAACTACCGAAATGAGTAACAGAAAGCCACTTCTAGTATCATATCTCTCAATAATGAATAAAAATAAAATGATAGACACGGGCTACCAGTATAGAATCTCCCAACAGGGGTAAAGACATAAGCGATATGCAAAATCACGAAACTCACCCATGTGTGAAGTAAAATTGGAGGACCTACCCCGATAAGCAGAACCAAAAGAAAATACGAATGATGCTTCTCTGTAACAAACCGAAATCATACCTGTAAAACATCATCTGGTGCAACGGCCTCACCCCTACCATAAAAGTCACATCAACGGGCCAGGCCTCCCCCTCTGGGGCGCCCTCTACTCGCGTGACCTGTACCCCAAGCTAGCGGTGCAGGAATATCAGCAATTGGAGCAGAACTCATAGTCTGAATATCCTGCTGTGATACATCTGTCCGAATTCTGGGACAATCTCTCACCATGTCGCTGGTATCTCCATACTCAAAGCAACCTCTCTGCTGGCGCGACTATGTGTACGGTACGGGTACCCTAAGACCCATGGGTAACTGAAACACCATACGAAGCCTGAAGTGCAAATTGAACTGGATGACCCACAAAACCTCTAGCATGTCATACCCTGCCTCCAAAATAAGATAGATCCTCCCAGTCTGCAAGGCCTCTTATCCTCTATACCCTCTCTCTCCTGACCCTGCATGCCCTCTCTCTCTCCTAGTCCTGCATGCCCTCTAATTGCTGAGATCTTTACTACCTCCTGAAATGGAATATCCGACTCCATCTCCCGAACCATGCTGAACCGAATATCATGACTGAGCCCCTCAATGAACCTGTAGACTCGCTCTCTGACTGTAGAAACCAAAGCAGGTGCATGTCTGGACAAATCACTGAATCAAACGGCATACTCTAACACCGATATAGTGCCCTAGCGCAGCTACTCAAACTCAGCATGCCACGCTTCCTGAAGGGTCTTGGGAACATGCTCTCTCAAGAACACCTCTGAAAATTAAGTCCATGAAAGTGAAGCTGCATTGGCCGAACTACCCAACTCAAACGCTCGCCACCACTGATTTGCCGCTCCCTTAAGATGGAACGTAGTAAAAGGAACCCCACTCTTTTCCACCATACCCATAGTGCGAACAATACGGTAGAACTCCACTAGGAACCCATGCGCATCCTCTGAAGCCAACCCACTGAAAGTAGGAGGGTAATACTTCTTGAACCTCGCAAGTCTAAGATGTTCTTCTTCAGATGCAGCTGCCCTAACCACGTGCTGAACTGGGATAATAGGCTATGTCGGCATGACACCTAGAACCTGACCAACGTGGACCTGCTGTTCCGGAGTATGGGCGGTGGGAGTCCGAGATCCTCCCCTAATCTCTGAAGTAGCTGGTGCAACCGAAATCAACCCGCTTGAGCCAATGTACCAAACATGCTCAGGAACTGTACTAAAGTCTCCTGAAGTCCTGGGGTAACAACAGCCGCCTCCGGTACCTGTCCCCCAACAGGAGCTACTGGCGGCTCCTCAACTGCTGTTTTGACAGGTGCTCTAGCTGTAGCACGTGCTCCTCTTCGGCCTCTGCCTTTGCCCCAGCCCCTAGCAACACCGACTCTAGGGGCAGTGTCATCGGTAGCTGCAGCTCGTGTCCTCACAATCTGTGAGAGAATAGAATGACAAGGGCTCAAACTCCGAGATCAATAAACTCGCACGATAAGAATGAAAGAAGTGAAACTATCCTAATAGTCTCGTAGCCTCTCGAAGATAAGTACAAACGTCTCCATACCGATCTGCAAGACTATACTAAACTCACTTATGACTCGTAGCACCTATAAACCTAGAGCTCTGATACCAACTTATCACGACCAAAATTTTCTTTCGTAGGATGTCGTGACGACACCTAGTCTCTTAGACTAGGTAATCCTAAAACATACTGAATTAAAGAAAGAATTTAACTAGAACAACTACGAAGCATGGAACTGAAATTTCTATAGTAAAACCAATGATCCTAAGTGCAATATAATACCCAAAACCGGTAGTACAAGTATAATATCAGAAGGTGACTCTGAGGCCTACGAACGCGACGACAGGTTTACCTTGAGTCTCCACATCAATGCTCGGCCAGCTACCAAATAATCAACAACATCCGAGGCACCTGGATCTGCACAAAAATATGTAAAAGCGTAGTATGAGTACACCATAGCAGTACCTGTATCAACGCTAACCTCGGTAGAGTAGTGACGAGGAACAATCAAGATACCCACTGGACTAAACAACCTGAACAAGTACAAATGTAGAACTAACAGGGAACAATATGAATATAAAGCTAGGCATGATGACAATAATAATACAATGTTTGCAATAGGGACTAAAAGCAACAGTTAGCAATGAGACACAACAGGTAATAACACTGTAGAGTACGCTGAACACAGTTCAAATCCGGTGAAACCAAATAAAGGAAAATAAGTGACAACCCAATAGGAACAACTGCTTTCACACCAGGTTTATCCAAGATTTCCACAAGGTACCAAACCTCAAAATCACAAATCACTAGCCCCAATTTGTGATCCCTAATCACTTGGCATCTTGTGCCCACATTACAATTCATAATAGCACGGACAACTCACGTGCCAAGGGAGTGACAATATCTAACATCCGCACGGACCACTCACGTGCCAATAGTAATAATGACTCATTACTGCACGGACAACGCACGTGTCAACATGATAACTCTCCTACGTAAGGCAAGTACACGGGAGTACATGTAAATGGTCAAAACATCAAGATTCATCTTCTTAGACCAATATGGGTGGTTTATTTACCTGTATGCTTGTGCAAGTGTTCTACCACAATTCAAGTCAACAAGTAAGAATAGAGACAATGAATGGCACATAAGAAACGATCACCACATAATCTACAATGTAATAAAGACAATAATGAAATTGAAACACCGAATAGTACAACAAGATTGGCTACACATAACTAAGCAAATAGTGCAATGCGGAGAAAGACAATTAGTAGTATACTAAGGAAACAAAAATTAATGACAAGTGCAAAAGAATGGGGAAATGTCAACAAGAGCCACTAACGAGGTACCGGCTCGTAGTCTCAAATCACAAAATGAATTGCAATCTTTCCTTTTATCACCGCGGGAGCCTTTACATTTAGTTTTGAAAATCATTTTCTCCAAAATAGCATCCCGCGTTTTAGCCCACCTTAGCACACGGCATGAGTTCTAGTAGTTTCCCTACTAGCCATGCGTATCTAGCCCACCTTATCTCACCGCATGCATTTCAACACCCAGACCTTATACCACCGCATGCATATCAATATCACAACATGTTATTAATCGCACCTCAAGTGCCCAAAATCACAACTTGCTGGAGAACCCAAACAATAGCAGAATTTTACAATAAGGAGCCCACGGCTCAACCACAACGTACAGTAGCAACAACAACAACAATAACACGAGAATACGACAAGTAAATCATCACAAGAACTTCAGAACACAAAGAAACGGAAGAATGAGCTCAAAAAGAGAGACATAACAGGGAATAATGGTCTCAACAAGAATTGCTCAATAAGGGAAAGATAATGTGTAACAATGATTCCACAAAAGTACAATTCGACGACAAGAGAGATACATGACTCGAAAATGACCTTCTCGAATGAAACAACCTCCAAACGGCTCAAACCTAGCCAAAATAACTTCAAATCATTAATAAAACTCATAGGAAACAATCTCGGATAATAAAGCTTCAATCTTTAATAAAAACTAAAAAGTCAACCCTAGGGTCCGCACCTCGAAACCCGATAAAATTTACAGAACCCAAACACCCATTCTGATACGAGTCCAACCATACCAAAAGTATCAAATTTCGATATCGAATCGCCCTTCAAATCCTCATTTTATATTTTGAAAGATTTCTACAAATTTTTTCAAATTTTCCAACTTAATTCACTAATTAAATGATGAAGATAATAATGGATTCTTGAAATATAATAAGATTCAGGTAAAGAAGACTTACCCCAATGAATTGATTGAAAAACCCACGAAACATTTCCCAAAGCCAGGTCTACAACTCCAAAAATGAATAAATCCTCAAAAACCCTTGACAATATAGAATTTGCCCAGGTCCGATCGCACTTGCGACATAATTAGCCGCTTCTGCGGCGTCGCTTTTGCGACAAAAGAATTGTGCCTGCGAAGCCCACTGACCAGCTGCCCTTTCGCACATGCGGACATTTTTTGGCTTCTGCGCAACCGCAGGTGCGCATGCCCAAATCGCTTATGCGCTCCAGCTCGCCTTTGCGTCCAACATTTCGCTTCTGTGGAGCCGCAAATGCGCATCATTTTCTGCATCTGCGAAGACTGCCAAGCCCAGCCTTTTCGCTTCTGCGCCTTCATCTTCGCACCTGCGACCATCGCACCTGCGCCCAGTGGTTTCCAGGTGTGACCACACCAGAACTCAGCCCAAACCAGCCTCACCGAAAAATATTTCAATTGATCCGAAGCGCGTCCGAAACTCACCCGAGCCCCTCAGGACCCTGTCCGAATATATCGACAGGTCCTATAACATAACACGGACCTACTCGAGGACTCAAATCACATCAAACAACGTAGAAACTATGAATTGAACTTATAAATATTTGCCATGTTTTTTTCCTCTTCACTAATAAGAGATACGTAATCCAATAAAATACTAATAATCAGTTAATGTTTACATTATTTAGAATAAATGGCTAGAAGTTAAAATTATTTTTCATTTCAAATTTTGTGTTTATCAAAATATTATTTTTAGTAATCCATAAAATATGTGTTAATTACAATGAGAAACCATACAAAATTATTCTAGGATTATGAATGAGTTAATTTGGCTTCTCAGAAGATTAATTAAAGTTATGGGGCTAACATTACATATAAATATTTTTATTTCTCATAATCTCTATTTTAGTTGAATAAAATGTGTCGCTAGTTTTTTTATGAACGTTTTTATTTTATACAGGGAAGAAAGAATCTAAAAAAGAAAGCCTAAAATGCAGTGGGATTTGGACTTAGGCCGAAATGGAATATATTTGAACACAATAATTGAAGACTATAAAAGGTACACTGATTTGTTTGTTGGGATACTTCTTACTGAACTTAGAGTTTTAAAGTTAAAGTTATTATCTTTAAATACAATATTGTATATACTTAATATAAGAAGCACGGTAGAAACAGGTGAAGCAGGGTGCTCTTCATTGACATCCCTGGTTATCACCGAGGACACTTTGATAATTTATTACTTTTGTTTACCCTTAAATCCGAGTAATAATTGAATTTGTTCATAGTACTAAGGATATGTGAATTAATTTGATACAAGGTAAAATATAATGCAAATAACTTGAATATAATAGATAGAAAGGAATAACCGAACCACAGTAATTGAGTAGCTGATGACGAAATATAATAAAGAAGGCAGAGCTCGATGAACAGTAGTAATTTTTAGTATTTTCTCTTGATATGTGTTGTGTGTTACAATGAAGGTAGATACCCTTCTTATACGTAAAAGAAAGATTCCTTAATTGGAAAAAACTCTAATTACAAGATAAAATCCCTTTAATTATGGGATGAGATATCCTAAAATAGTGGCTTAATGTCTATGACGGTTGAGATACTCCCGCCGAGATATCAGGAATCCACGCAATATCCGCTCGAAACTGATCTTTGTCACGAGATGTGCTTTCGTCGGCCAATGTCGGTCACCCCATTTCGGTTGCTCCAATTTCGTGCTCGACTTGCTGACCTCGGATCGAGGCAACCCGGTCTTGCGTTGTATCCGGGCTCGACTCATTTCGCACAGTCGATCGTATTTGACCCAATACAGATAGTCCCCTCGTTTATTGGAGAGTAAGGACAAAAAACGATATGAATCGTCATTCTTCGAGCTCTTTGGCTAAGTACTCAATATATCCATTAAGCGTGCCACGAAGCCAGGGTTATCAAACCGTTCAACCCTAAAAGGACCCTTGGTGTGACGGTAGTGCCGTGACGCACATGACCATTGACACAAGAAATCATTTCCTGTCTCGTCTGCAGAGCCATGTACCTTCTGTGTGCATTTAATGCGTGCATTTAATGTTTATTCGCCTCGTGTTCTGTACCGCCGCTTTTTGGGAAAGAATAAATGCTTCCTCCCTTCTTTGAGTTTATTTCTTTACTTTCACGTTGCTAAACAGTTTGTTTCTTCTAGTCGTCTTCACCAGAACAACCTCTCTTCTCCTTTGCTTCTTGCTTCTGCTACTCCAACCGTCATGGCCAAAACTTCAAAATCAGTTCCCCAGAAACAACAACCTTCCCCTTCTCATCCTGTTGAAGAGGCTGAGCCCATCCATACTGAGGAACCCTCCATGGAACCTCCATTAAAAGCCTTTATACCAGTGGGGTGCTTCATAGGCTCTGACTTCAAAGTCGAGAAGCCTTCCCCGGTTCCTGGCCGAGGCGAACCAGTCTCGCAATACATTAGCTCGATCACTCAAAAACATCTTGAAAGGGTGAAGGTTGAATGCCATTGGACCGATAAAGAAGTGGTACTCCCTTCCCCGAATGAAGCCATTACTACACATGTGGAGGGATATTTAAGTGTATATACCTATCCGTTCACATTCGGTCCCATAGACCCTATAATCATTGAATTCTGTAGGAGATATAAAGTTACTCGAGGTCAAGTTCATCCCTCTGTGTGGCGTATAATTTACCTCTTTCGTTTTTTTGTGGATAAGGTCGAAGGGGGACACCCTTTTACCATCGACCATCTACTTCGATTATACAGTCCCCGGATGTTCCGAGGGGGGCTGATTAAACTCGCTCGCCGGGCCAGTAAGGCTCCGTTCTCGAGCATCGATGAAGATAGGGACCGGGGCTGGATGAGTCGATATGTCCGAATCAAGACCTCCGGCCTGATCCCTGCCGATAATATGCCGTTCCCTGAAAAGTGGAACATGAAACGTAAGTGCCTCTTCATTCAAGATCTCTTATTATTATCTTTCGATGTTTGACCGACGTGTTATGACGTGCAGCTATTTCCTAGGCACCGGCCGCAATTCAGAATTTAGAGGAGTGGGTCAGGAAGGTCGTGGCCCAAAGGTCCTATTCTGAACGGGCCTGGAGAGAGATGTCGAAAGGCCTTTGGGAGGCCAAAAATCATGGTGAGCTTCAGTGACGTTCATACATTCTAAGTCAATCGATACCAACACTTAGCCCATTGAACATTTGTTTTGCAGGTCTCTCGAAGGATGCCGAGTTGAGGTCGGCTACTACCGGTAGGGTAGTTTCTCGCCCCCTTCCCACATCAGGAAAAGAAGGAGGAAAAAAGAGAAAAAGGGCTCCCTGTCATGCTGAGCCCGAAAAGAAGAAGGGCAGGAGAAAGATGATGGCTCGTAAGGTCACAATCACTGACCCTTCCATTCAACTGAGCGATGATTCTGAGGGGGAAAAGAGCCCCGAAACCCTAAACAGCAAATCCCCTCGGGCAGTCCCCGAGCCAAGCGCGGAGGAGACCCGTGCTCCCCAAGGAGAGGATGTCGAAGTGGGAGCAAGGATCGGGGACCGAGCCAACATTGAGGCGATACAAAGATCCTCAGACATACCGGAGATGGTGCATTCACCTTCCTTTTCAGAGACAACTATGAAAGAGGCCCAAGATGCAAGGATGCACACACCGAGCAAGGTGACGGTCACAGCTGGGACCTTTGAAGAATTTTTCGACGGGGTGCCGTCGGCCAATACCTTCGGCCTCGAAGTCCCTAGAAGGAGTCCCCCAGCCGAGATGAGTGGGGTGTTGGCTGGTATCAAATTGATGGACAAATTCCCCGCTCCGAGCTCGAACCCTGATCGGAGGAGGCTGATAACCTTCACTGTCCCCGAGGACGCCCGAGCACTAGGTGCGCCGGTAGGCGTAGCTACTTATCTCCACTGCTTGGTGACTGAAGAAGACCAGGCACAATGAGTGCTGTGGATTGGGCATGCTTGTTCAATGAAGCTCAACAGGCATCGAACAAGGTATGCTTCCTTGTTTGTTTTAAACTCAACGTTTTGATTCCAAGTCCGTACTGACAATTTTTTAATTCAAATTTTCCACAGTCTTCGATGCTTTACCATGAAATGTTCCTTCGAATCAAAGAAGGAATGGCACAAAAAAAAATTCAACGTCAGCGGCTCGAAACTCAGATGTCGAGTCTCCGGGCCGAGCTTAAATTTGTAAGGAAAGAATATGCCACTAGCGTTGACCAGCTGGGGCAAATGACTAACCGATTGGACCGACTCCGGTTTGAACTGAACGAGGCCAAGACCGAAACGAGTGGGTGGAAAGCCACGGCCGAGACTTTAACTGCGGAGAAAGAGGCTCTCCAAGCTCGATTAAGAGAATAGGCCTCGGAGGTGCAGGAGAGAATTCGGAGCACTGATCAAGGACAATGAATCCCAACGGCTCCAAGTTGAGTCGCTCACCCAAGATCGGGTGGTTCTGACCAGCCAACTACAGGAAGCGAAAACGGAGATTGCCACCACCAAGGCCAATGCTGAAGACTTGATAGCTCAGTATAGAGCCGATGTCGAGGTCGCTCAAGAGCAATCGAAGGCGCTGGTAGAGTACACTCAGTGTCAAACTCGCCTTTCTTTCTCGAGGAGCTTCAGGCTCGTGGTCTCGATCTGTCTTCCGATGTTGCTGAGGCAGCAAAGATAGAGGATGAAATGAGGAGACGAACCTTTCCTAAAGAATTTGAAGATGGCTCGGACTGACGTTACTTTGATGCTATTTTGATGTTGTCTTGACATTTCGTAGTTCGAACCTGTATAAAAGTTCCGTTATGTATATAAACATCTTTTATTTCATTTCGACTTGGCTCCTGGACTTTCATATTTCGCCATTTCTAGCCTTAGCTAGAATTATAAGTTGCATCCGATTGGATCGATTAACAATTAGTTCGGCCTTAGCCTTTTTGAGTATTCAAAGTGGGCTGCACTCGCTATACTTTCGACCATTAAGCTATGCTTTTTGGTATGCGAATCGGGATCATGCCTTGGCAAAATTTAGATCCCTTCTAATCTGATTCGGCCTTAGCCTTATTTCGGATAGTCAAAGTTTTACCTTTTCAAACTTCGATTGGTTTAATTTAATTCGACCTTGGCATTTCATAAACCGGGATTACCTAGATCGATCTCAGTTCCCTTTGTGTTATGTAAATTTGCCTAGGCCTTGGCCCAATTAGTCGGCTTCGGGGTTTGCCTCGTCAGGTCTTATTCCCCTTCGGATTTGATGCATTTTTGACAATCTCAGTTATTGATAATGCAAAGATGATTGTAAAAGCCCTTGGGCTTGAGAATACAATGTAGGTACCAAATGATTTCGTCAATATTCATGTGCTTGTACATCTTCATTTGACGGAGGGAAATCAGATCGATCTACTCGGGTACGGCTCTTCTGACCGTTTGACCCTTACATCAATTCCTAGCGATCTTTATTTAGCCCCCTTGAAATCGAAGTAAATAAACGAACATCGCTAGAGTTTAATATGATACTTGTGAAATTCGATAAATGATTGATCTATGTTAGCACGACATATGGTTGCCTCATTAAAAACCTTGCCGTAAAACCCAATTTGGGACAAAACCGGTCGAAGGGAAAAAGAGTGCAACGCGTGCTTTCAGTCCTAATACCTCGAGTTGGTTCACTTGATATCGACCTATCTTGCATATGTTAGTGCCGATAAACAAAATAAAAAGAAAGTAAAAAGGGCAAAGTAAGTTACCTTAGCAATAGTATCGCTTCAAGTGGCCCACATTCCAATTATTCGGCACTGACTTACCATCCGTAGTACCGAGCTTGTAAGATCCCTTCCTGGTGAACTTCACTACAATATAGGGACCTTCCCAGTTCGGCCCTAACTTTCCTTCGTTGGGATCCCGGGTATTGGGCGTGACTCTCCTAAGTACCAGGTCCCCCGCACTGAAGTATCGGAGACGAGCTCTCCGATTATAGTACCTCTCGATTCTTTGTTTTTGCGCTGCTATTCGGACTAGAGCGACTTTTCTTCTTCATCTAAGAGTTCTAGGCTAACGTTCATAGCCTCCCAGTTAGACTCTTCGGTAGCGTGTTGAAACTTGATGCTTAAGTTATAAGAGTTGACCGATGTTTGATTTTTGTCTAGACAACCCCTGAATGATATTTTGATAGATTAGTAGATTCTTCTAGTGATTTCAACTTAGGCGAATGTCCAGATTTGTATTTTGAGGTTTCTAGGTCGATTTGGTTCTATTTGACAAAAGTTGGAAAGTTGATGGTTTGGAAGGTTGATAGGTTTTACTGAGAATTGATTTTGATGGTATCAGGTTCGGATGATAGTTCCGAGAGTTGGGATAGGTCTATTGTGTTATTTGGGACTTTCATGCAAAATTAGAGGTCATTCCAAATTGTTTAGGCATGTTCAGCTTATGTTTTGAACTTGAAAATTTGGGTTAGTTCCTTATTCTTTAATTAAGTGTGCGATTTGTGGTTTTGATATTGTTTGGTGAGATTTAAGGTCTCGCGTAGGTCCGCATTATGTTTTAGGATTTGTTGGTGTGATTGGATGGGGTCTCGGGGGCCTTGGGTGTGTTTTGGACCATTTTACCATGTTTTGGAATTGATGGTTTCAGACGTCTGGTTTACTTCATTGCGATTGCGACAAGGAAGTCGCATTCACGAAGGGTATTTTGATGGCAAGTGTGTTTATGCTTAGCATTTGTGAAGGGGAGATCGCGTTTGCGGAGCTTGATGAGGCAATGGCCTCCATGATCTCGAGCTGGGTGACGTGTTCGGGTAGAAGGGGAGGCCGGTTGGGGCGTCAGTCTTTTATCCTTCGTGATAGTGAGTGGAGGACCGCGTTCGCATAGGCTCAGCAGTGGTGTGCATCGCGTTCGAGAGCAAGAACTCGTGTTCACATGAGTTTTTAAGAGGTAGAATTTGGTGTTGCTTCGCTATGGTGAAGTTGGTCCTGCGATCTCGAAGGATTTGCCTATGCAGACCTTAAGTATTCGATTTTTAAGGGTTTTAGTCATTTTAACATATTTTGAGATCTAGAACTCGGAACTGGGTGATTTTGGAGGGGATTTTCACGATTTGGATTGGGCTAAGTGTTTTTCACACAAATTTGTTTATTATTGATAATTCCAACCCGTATTTTAGCGATTGATTGATGAACCTAAGTGAAGAAATTGGGGATTTTAGTAAATACTTTTCTAAAGTAAAAATTGATGATTTGAGGGTCGATTTGAGGTAGATTTGGGTTGAAACACATATATTTGGACTCGTATCCGAATGAGTGTTAGGGATCTGTGAGTTTTGTCGGGTTTCAGGGTGCGGGGCTGGGGTTGACTTTTCATAGTTGATTCCAGATCTTAGCAGTATTGTTTGGAATTGTTTCCTATGGCTTTAATTGATGGTATTAAGTTATTTTGGCTAGATTCGAGTCGTCCGGAAGTTGATTCACACGGAAGGCTTCTTAGAGTACTGATTTATCTTGCTTGAGGTATCTATCTTACCTAAAATTTGTTGATGCACTAGTTAACAGAGTTATTTTTGACGGTTACATGCTGTGGGTGGCACACATGTGAGGGGTTGAGCCCATGTGGAGCACCGGGGTATTATTCATGATCGGGAAAGTGCTTAGGCTATGTTATGCCTTGAATTGATTGCTAAGCTTCGTGTTGTGATGTTTCTTATATTTATACCCCTTTTGTGAGCTATTTGGACCATGTTTGATGTTACATAGAGGTTAATCTCCTGATTGAACCTGATAATTGCTACTTTCATGATGAAACTACTTGACTTGAGCTATGACAGCATACCTTGCACATGCATACACTTTAGCATGTCACTTATACTAGTCCAGGAGAATGATTTTGATATTCATTCATCATGTACATGTATCCTTGCATGTTTTCATTTTGGGTGATATGGATTGGATTGATGGTATGTGAACACGCCATGCGGTTGGTACTTATGGAACGTGAACACATCGTGTGGATTGTGATTATTTGCACGTGAACACGCTGTGCGGGTTGTGATTATAGGCACGTGAACAGGTCGTGTGGATTGTAACTCACATGAACACACTGTACGGACTGTGATTATTGGCACGTGAACATGCCGTACAGATTGTGATTATTGGCACATGAACACACCAGCGTGTGGATAAGGATCTATCCCCCCAGGGTAACCTTCTTATTTTCTCTCTTGATGGTGTGCACGTGGTTTGAGGAAAGCTGATCAGTGGTTTGGTTCGGTAAATGCGTTTATGTTGAAAGACTGGACAATTTTTGATTTGATTATTGTATTTCTTCTTTACATGCAATTTCCTTGGTTGGTTACATGTTCTGTTTGAATATCTTATCTATATGGTGGATTGTTGATTGATCAAATTATGTTAACTTATTGTGTGCACCAAGGTGGTTTATCTATGGTTCATGACTTAGTCATATCATTATTATGTATTTGTTAGATTTTATGAACTGTATAGGTGAATAGAGAGTATCATTAATAATTCTTGCATCTATTACCTTGCCGAGGTTAGTTATGATACTTGCTGAGTACATGGGTCGGTTGTACTCATACTACACTCTGCACTCAATTGTGCAGATCCGGGTGACGGACCGGTTCGTGGCTAGCTGAGAGGTGTTTCCGCGAGCACTTTGGAGAGACGAGGTAGAGTTGCATCTCGACTGCAGTCTTGGAGTCTCTTTCTTCTTTTAGTATTGCTATTTCATTCAGACAGTAATTTTTATATGTATTCCAGACTTGTACTTCTGTTTAGAGCTCATGACAGTGTATTTACCAGTTCTGGGGGATTATTGTATTTCGACGCAGTTATTTATGTTATTGGCTTTAGACTTGTACTATTTCTATTATTATGATCCATTATTGCTATATTCGTCTCTCCTAGCAAGTGCATTATGCTCCATCAAGACCAGTTGGTGGTTTTGGGTAATGACAAGTCGGTATCAGAGCCCTCGGTTCATAGGTTCTACTGGTCATGAGCATGTTTATTTTAGTCTTGCGGATTAGTACAGAGACGTTTGTACTTATCTTCGAGAAGCTACCGAATTGTTAGGAAACTTCACTTTCTTGTATTCTCACACAGATGGTGAGTACACGTTTAGCCAGATAGGGTGGGCAGAAGCTAGTGTCACCAGCCAGGGCTGCGAGATGCCAGGGTCGAGGTAGAGGTTGAGGTGGGGCTCGCACTAGAGCTAGAGCACAACCTGTGGAGCCACATGTTGCTCCAGTGGAGGAGCTAGTCCCATTGGCTTAGGCAGGTATGATATCAGTTGCACCAGCTACCTCACAGGCTAGGGGAGGAGCCCAGACTTCTGCCGCCCATATGCTAGAGCAGCGAAGTCAAGGTTATGAGACTCTAGGGGTGTTGCCAGTTCAGCCAGTTGTTGCTGCTCGAGCCGAGGTTGGTCGATCAATGACTGATGAGAAGAAGAAGAGGCTGGAGCGATTTCATAGGTTTCATCCTCCCGAGTTTAGTGGAGGAAAGTCAGAGGGTGCTCAAGGTTTCCTAGATTGATGTCATTGAATTCTTTGCACAACAGTACAGTAGACACTAGTGGAGTTGACTTTACTACCTTTCATCTGACTTGGGCAGCCTACAGATGGTGGCAGACCTATGAGTTAGGCAGACCAGCCGGTGCAGCACCACTTACATGGTATTAGTTCTCAATTCTCTTCTTGGAGAAGTTTGTCCCACATATTCACATAGAGGAGTTGCTTAGGGAGCTTGAGCAGCTATGCTAAGAGGGTATGATTGTGACCCAGTACGAGATGCGATTCGCAAATTTGGCACGTTATGAAGTATGGTTGGTTCCCACTAAGACATAAAAGATCAGGAGGTTTGTTGATGGTCTCAACTATGGTCTACATTACAGTTTGGTTTGAAAGACCGAGATGGATGCTAGGTTTGACCAAGTGGTTGAGATCGCTAGGTGCTTGGAGCATGTTGATGCAATATTAAACACGGAAATAAGAAAACAAAGGATAAAAGTAAGACGCTCTATAAATTATCAAGACAACAAGTAGGAACTAGTCTACTTACCTTCTTGATGAAATCAAGGAGTACCTATACTATATGAAAGACCCTCAAGACAGCGATTGTCTTGCAAATTGTTCGATCAAACAAGGAACGAGTTCAATTTTGAATCACACCAAAATTGGACAAGTTAAACACACGGTTTTGGTTGGGAACAATGGCTGCCAAAAATTCTTTATAAAATTAATATAAGGTGGTAAAATAATGAAGTGTTTAGGCTTATATAGAATGAGCCTTGTCCTAAGTTAACTAGGAAACAAATAACTAACAAAAAGGCCACGATTTGGCTAAGTTTAAAGAATAGTCACACAGGACCAAACAAGTAAGAATTAATATCTTTCATAACTATACAAATATCTCAACACAGTAACAAGCATCACACGCCAAACACTTGGCTCTTCTTCACCATCAAATGTGCATCATGAAGCTCTTTAGCTTGACTTCTCGTGAATGGTCTTGAAGGCTTAAACGTATCATGATCAGGTTGACCTGCATCACATATTTGTAGGCTTGAGCAAGAGGAGCGGGAGTGCAAGAGGCCCCGTGGTTCAGATGGTTCTAGTAGTGCCTCATCCGGAGGCTAGTCACATTACAATAGAGGTTGTCCTTTTAGGCCTTCTCCGATAGCTTGTCAGATTCCTCGTGGTTCGTCAGTTAGCCATAGTTCAAACAGTGCTCGACCAATTTAGTCATTATTCAGTCTACTGGCACAAAGTTCTTACCGTTCTCTACCTGCTCAGGGTTCCACAGGCAGTTACTCGAGTTATCAGGATCAACAGCCTCAGAGAAGGGGTTATTTCGAGTGTGGGACTTGATCCATCTCAAGAGGGAATGCCCCAGACTTCTTAGTAGGGTCCCATAGAAGAGCTCGCAACCTATGATTTTTGCACCAGTAGCTACACCACCCACACAACCAGCTAGGGGTGGGCTCAGCTAGTTCAAGGTTGCCCTACAGGGGGAGGTCGGTCAGGCAGTGGTAAGGCTCGTTGATATGTATTTCCCGCTAGCCAGAGGCAGTTTCTTCTAACACCGTTATCGCATGTATTGTTTCAGTGTGACATAGGTATGCCTCAATGTTATTTGACCCTGGTTCGATTTACTCTTATGTGTCATCGTATTTTGTTCGTTATTTGGATATCCTCATGATTCTTTAGATATGCATGTTCATATATCTACACCGGTGGCTGATTCTATGTGGTGGATCGTGTATATCAGTCATGTGTGGTTACCATTGGGGTTATGAGACTATAGTCAATATTTTATTACTTTGTATGGTTGATTTTGAAGTGATTTTGTGTATGGATTGGCTATCTTTGTACCATGCTATTCTTGATTGTCATGCTAAAATCGTGATGTTGGCGATGCTGGAGTTTCCTAGGGTGGAGTGGATAGGTTCTCTTGGGTACACTCCCTATAGAGCGATTTCATATTTGAAGGCTCAACGGATGTTTAGAAGGACTATTTGGCGTATTTGGCCTTTGTAACGATCCGACTGATCATTTTGAGCATTTGCGTCCCATTTGGTGGTTTGAGGCCTTGAGTGGCTTCATATGATACATTATGACTTGTGTATATGGTTTATTTTAGTGTTCGAGAGGTTCAGGTTGTAATTGGAAAAGAAAATTTTAATTTGGAAGCTTTAAGTTGGAAGAGTTAACCGAGGTTTGAATTTTAAGAGAACAACCCCAGAACAGTGTTTTGATGGTTCTGTTACGTCCGGATGGTGATTTTGCACATAGGCGTATGCCCGAAATTGGACTAGGTTGATTTGGCACTTTTTGGCGAAAGGTGGCAATTTAAAGGTTTAGAATTTTTCTAAGTTTGACCATGTTTTGACTTTATGGCTATCGGGTTTGGATTTTAGTTTCAGGATATGGAAGGAGTTTGTTTGGTCATTGGAACTTATCTGCAATGTTTGGTATCATTTCGAGTTGGTTGATAGGAACCAGATGCTTGGTTTTGTTTTTAGAAGTTTTTGAGTTTCATGGCAATTTCTATGAGTTTTGGTGTTTCATTCGTGGTTTTATATGTTATTTTGATGATCCGAGTACACGAGCAAGTTCGTATGATGTTTATGTACTTGTGTAGATGTCTGGTGTTGAGCCCCCAAGGCTCGGGTGAGTTTCAGATGCGTTCCAGAGAGTTTTGAGTAAGGTTCAGTTTTTGCTAGATTGTTCTCGCATTTGTGAGGCAACCACCGCATTTCGAGATTCTTCTCACTTATGCAAAATGGACTGGGGGCTGGAGAGTTTGCTTTTTCGATCTTTTTGATCGCATTTGTGATGGTCACTTATGTAGGGGGGCTACTACGTTTGCGACCAAGTTGTTGCTTTTGCTAAGGTGCTTGTGTTAGCATTTGTAAATTTTATGTCGCTTTTGCGACATCTTCATAGCTACTCCGGGGTCCCTTTTGCGATGCCTTTTCCACATTTGTTGTGGGTCACATTTACGAACCTGGGGTTCGCAAATGCGATATATGTGGCTGGTAATAAGGAGGGGATTTCGAGACTTACTCTCATTTTATTACATTTTGAGCCTTAGACTCTGTGGGAGGTGATTTTCATACCAAACTATTGGATAAGTGATTTTAACTAAAATTTGATTGTATAACATGATTGTTTATGAGTTTTAACATCTAAATTATGAGATTTGAAGAGGAATTTTGGGGATTTTTTACTATGTTTTGAAAAATAAAAATTTGAGATTTGAGAGTCGAATTAAACTCATATTTGAAAGCCAATAACATATTTGGACTCGTGAGGCTATGGGTAGCCGAGATCTACCCTTTTACTCGAGTTTTGACCGGTTTGGCCTGGGGTTCACTTTTGTTGACTTTTGGGGAATTGTGTTTAGATCTTAACTTTATTAATCAAACTAGGTTTCTATAGCATTGTTTGATGATATTAAGTCATTTTTTGGTTAGATTTGAGCTGAGCGGAGGTGAATTTTAGAGGAAAAGCATTTTTGGAGTATTGATTGAGGGCTTTTGAGGTAAGTATTTTTCCTAACATTGTGTTGGGGCAGTACTCCTTAGGATTTGGCTTAATTGCTTATTTGTGATATGCGTAAACAGCGTGTACACGAGGTGACGTGTGTGCACACGAATGTATATGTACCTCATGGATCATATTTTACCCGAGGTTGCTTTTGTTGCCTTATTTTGATTGAGAGGTACGTATACTACGTCCTTTTCACTTTGAATGATTACTTGAAGACCTATGTTCCCTGCTAGAGATCATGTTTTAGGATTCATTTTTTCTGAATAGGCCAAGTTGGGCATTTGTGAGATTGTTACTGATTCGAGTTAGCTATTATGCTTATATTTTGAACACCCATCCGCATTTCATTGTTGGATTGTACTTGTGCACTGTGTTGGCAGATTGTGAATTTATATCTTTGTGACAATTCTTGACAATGCGATGTTGTATGATTGTGGCACATGTGGACTTGTTGGGCGGATTGTTTGGGTGTTTTCGAGAGGTTTTTGCCGTGTTATTATTATTGTTGATACTGCACATGTGGTGAGACAAAGCGCGTTATATCGGGTTTACACGTGTGGCGAGACAAGGTGGGATGATTATTAAAACGCATGTGGCGAGATTAGGTGGGCATTTACTTTAATTGTTGCGCATGCTGTGAGATAAGGGTGGCTATGTAGGGATGATATGTGATGGCTTGGGAGCGCTTTATTGATGTAGCTTGTGTGTTGGTGAAAAATGGATATTCTTGTTCGTGCTTATGGCTTATTTTTGTGTGTAATGCATTTTACGTGGTTTGTTGCGTTATTTCCAACGTGCTAATCCGTGTCTCTGTTATTACTTGATGATTTTGTTGCCAAGATGGATTTACATACATGGAGTCGTAAGCTCATATTCTGCTGAGTTGCTGGTAACTTAACTGAATGAAGTAAAAGAAGAAAGTTGTTATCTTGCATTACTCTATTGATTTCATGATAAAATCCTCTTGAATATGTTATTTGTAAATGACAGGTGTACGATATTATGGCACAGGGTTTCTACCGTTCGGGTGTGGCTTATATTGTGGCAAGAGGTCTTTGCCGTGTGAGTTTGACTTATACTGTGGCACGAGGTCTTTGCCATGCGTGTGTGATTAATATTATGGCACGAGGTCTTTGCCATGCGGGTGTGGTTTATAATGTGCGCCCGAGGTGCGATATGAGTATAATTCTATCTAATGGCTTGTTGTTGAACTGAACATTTATCTATATTAAATTGTATCACTTGTCCGATGTGATTACATCTATTGCTTCATGCTATTCTTTCTGTTGGTAGCCTTGAAATTGTTGCACAAGTTTTTTGAATAGTGAGTGTATTTACTTGAACCTCGTCACTACTCCACCGAGGTTAGTCTTGATACATACTGGTTACTGACCGTGGTGTACTCATACTATACTTCTGCATATTTTTGGTCAGATCCAGGTATTGGAGATAGCACATCTAGGCATTGAGAGCTTCTTGGTTTTGAGTACTCAAAGTAGAGCTATGTTGGTCGTCAAACTCCCTTGGATTCCTTTCCTTACATTTATACTATCAATTCTCTATCCGAACAGTATTATACTTTGAGATATTCTCTATGTATTATAGTTAGAGTTCGTGAATCTGTACTACTTAATATTGGGAATTTGTTGTGATTATCACCGTGTTGGCTTGTATCACCTATATTTCCGCATTTATATTAAACTATGCTTCATAATATCATGTTTTTATTTTTTTAATGGTTGTAAGTGATCAGTTTACCTAGTTTTAGAGACTAGGTGTCATCGTGATCCTTAAGATGGGATTTTGGGTTGTAAGAACCTTTATGAGGGATGTTAGTGTTGATACTCCTACTGTTGTGTCGTTTCCAGTAGTGAGGGAGTTCATAGATGTATTTCTTGCAGATCTACTAGGCATGCCATCTGAAAGGGATATTGATTTTGGTATTGACTTAGTGCTGCGCACTCAGCCCATCTGTATTCCAACATATCGCAGCCACCAGTAAAGTTAAAGGAGTTGAAGGAATAGTTACAATAGTTGTTTGATAAGGGTTTCATTAGGCCTAGTGTGTCACCTTAAGGTGCACTAGTACTATTTTGTGAAGAAGAAGATGATTCTATGAGAATGTGCATTAACTACAGGCATCTGAACAAGGTTACTATTAAGAAAAGGTACCCACTACAACGTACTGATGATTTATTTGATTAGATTCAGGGTGCTAGGGTATTCTCGAAGATTGACTTGAGTTCGAGGTACCATTAGTTGAAGATTCGAGCTTCAGATGTTCCTAAAACAGTGACAGGGACCCATTATGGCGACTATGATTTTTCGTTGATGTCTTTTTGGATGAATAATGCCCCAGCAACTTTCATGCACTTGATGAACAATGTAGTTCAGCCGCATCTTGATTCCTTCGTTATTGTGTTTATTTGTGATATATTGTTGTGTTCTTGCAGTTGAGAGGATCATGAGAAACATTTGAGGATCGTTCTCCAGACTTTGAGGGAGAAGAAGCTATATGCTAAATTCTCCAAGTGCGAGTTTTGGTTAGACTCAGTGGCATTTTTGGGTCACGTGGTGTCTAGTAAGGGGATTAAAGTGGATCAGAAGAAGATTGAGGCAGTTTAGAGTTGGCCCAGATCGTCTTCTACTATTGAGGTCTGATGTTTCATTGGGTTGGCTGGTTATTATCACTGTTTTGTGGAGGGATATTCATCTATATCAGCCCCATTAACTAGATTGACGCAGAAGGGTGCCATATTCAGGTGTTTTGATGAGTATGAAGAGAGCTTTTCAAGCTCAAGACTGCCTTGACTATAGTCGTAGTTCTAATTTTGCATTCGGAATCAAGTTCTTATACAATCTATTGTAATGCTTCACGGATTGGCGTTGGGTATGTGTTGATGCAAGAGGGTATATTGATTGCTAATGCTTCGCATAAGTTGAAGCCCCATGAGAAGAACTATCCAGTTCACGATTTGGAGTTAGCAGCCATTGTTGACGAGCTCATGATTTGGAGGAATTATCTTTATGCGTGTCATGTGAGGTGTTCATAGATCACAGTTTTTTGTATCACGGTCATCCTTGTTTGAGCACATCAAGGTGTGTCAGTATGATGATCCCCACTTTCTTGTCCCGAGGGACATGGTGCAACGTGATGATGCTAGGGAGGTGACTATTGGAGAGGATGGGGTATTGAGGCTTCGAGGCCGAATTTGTTTTCCAAATGTAGATGGGTTGCGAGAGTTGATTCTTGAGGATGCCTATAGTTCGCAGTATTCCATTCAACCGGGGCCCGCGAGGATGTACCATGTTTTGAGGCAGCACTATTGGTGGCAAAGGATGAAGAAGGATATTGTTGAGTGTGTTGCTCGGTGTTTGAACAGTAAGCAGGTGAAGTACGAGCATCAGAGACTGGGTGGTTTGCTTTAGAGGCTAGTGGAAGTGGGAGCGTATCACTATGGATTTTGTAGTTGGGCTTCCACGGGACTTGAGGAGATTGGATGTAGTATGTGTCTTTATGGATAGACTGACTATGTCTGCACACTTCATTCCAGTCATGACTACCTACTCTTAAGAGCAGCTGGCTCAGATTTATATTTGGGAGATTGTTCACTTTTATGGTGTTTTCGTGTCTATTATCTCGGATCGAGGCACGCAGTTTACTTTGCATTTTTGAAGAGCAGTGCAACATGAGTTGGGCACACAGTTCGAGCTGAGTACAACATTTCATCCCTAGATAGACAGGCAACCGAGCACGCTATTCAGATTTTGGAGGATATGTTACGAGCCTATGTCATTGATTTTGGAGAGTCATGGTATCAGTTCTTCCGTTAGAAGAGTTCGCCTACAACAACATCAACCAGTAGAGTATCCAGATGGCTCCTTATGAGGCCTTATATGGGAGGCGATGTGATTCTCTGGTTGGTTGGTATGAGCCTAGGGAGGTTATATTGTTGGGCAATGATCTGGTCCATGATTCTTTGGAAAAGGTGAAGTTGATTCAAGAGCGGCTTCGTACAATGCAGTCCAAGCATAAGAGTTACGCTGACAGGAAATGTGTGATGAGGTTCGGGAAGAAGAGCAAGTTGAGCCCTAGGTATATTGGTCCTTTTGAGGTGCTGGAGAGAGTAGGAGAGGTGGCCTACAGACTTGCCTTGCCACCTAGTCTATCGGGAGTTCACCTAGCGTATCATGTTTCCATGCTCTAGAAGTATTATAGGGACCCATCATATGTTTTGGACTTCAGCAGTTGTAGTTGGATGAGGAATTGATTTATGATGTGGAGCTGATGGCCATTTTGGACTAGTTGGTTCGAAAATTAAGGTCGAAGAATATAGAGTCAGTGAAGGTTCATTGGAGAGGTTAGTCGCTCAAGGACGCTACTTGGAGACCTAGCATGAGATGCGGAGCAAATATCCTACCTTTTTGACACTCCAGGTAAAATTCTAGACTCGTTCGACGACGAACGTTTATTTAAGAGTGGAAGAATGTAACGACTTGACTGGTCATTTTGAGTATTTTTGCCGTATTTCCCCTATTTGATGCTTTAAATATGTGTATTTGTGGTTGCATGACTTGTCGGGATGGATGGTTTGGTTTTGGGGAAGTTCTGCATTGAATCGGGATACTTAGTCCCACAGCTTGATGCTTAGGTTATAAGAGTTTATCAGAGTTTAACTTTTGTGTAGACGATCACAGAATGATATTTTGATGGTTCCAATAGGTTCGTACAGTAATTTTAAAGTTAGGAGTATGTCCGGATTTGTATTTGGAGGTTCTTAGGTCGATTTGGCTCTATTTGGCGAAAATTGGGAAAGTTGAAGGCTTGAAAGGTTGATAGATTTGACCGAGAGTTGACTTTGATGGTATCAGGTTCGGATTGTGGTTTCAGGAGTTGGAATAGGTCCGTTGTGTCATTTGGGACTTGCATACAAAATTTGAGGTCATTCCGAGTTATTTAGGCATTTTCGGCGTAAGTTTTGAATTTAAAAATTGGGATTAGTTCCTTAGGCTTGAATTGTTGTGCGATTCGTCGTTTTGATGTTGTTTGGTGTGACTTGAGGCCTCGTGTAAGTCTGTGTTATGTCTTAGGATTGGTTGGTGTGATTGGACAGGGTCCCCGTGGTCTTGATTGTGTTTTGGATGGGTTTCAAACAATTTCGCCATGTTTTGGAATTGCTAGTTTCTGATGTCTAGTTTCATTCATCGCGATTGCGACAAGGGAGTCCATTCGCGGAGGGTAATTGATGGCAGGTGTGCTTGTTCTTCGCATTCGCGAAGAGGAGATCACAATTGCAGAGCTTGGGGAGGTAGTGTCCTCCTCGATCGCGAGCTGGGTGACGCGTTCACATATAAGAGCAGGCCGGTTGGGGCGTCAGGCTTTTAGCCTTCACGATCATGAGTGGAGGACCGCGTAGGCTCAGCGGGGATGTGCATTTCTATTGTGATCAGGAACTCGCTTTCACGTAAAGTTTTTCTAAGGCAGCGTTTTGTTGTGCTTCTTGAACACGAAGTTGGTCTCGCGATCGCGAAGGGTATGCCTGGGCAGACCTTAAGTATTTTTGACTCGTATCGGAAAGGTGTTAGGATGTATGAGTTTTTTTGGGTTCCAGAGTGCGTTCCCGGGGTTTACTTTTTGGCTTTATTGAAAAAGATATATTTAGCTTTATTGTTTGGAATTGTTTCCTATGGCTTTTACTGATGGTATTAAGTTATTTTCTCTACATTCGAGTTGTCTGGAGGTTGATTCACGCGGGAAAGGCTTCTTAAAGTACTAATTTAGCTTTCTTGAGGTAAGTTTCTTACCTTAACTTGGTTAAGGCACTAGTTGCATTAGTTATTTGTGGTAGCTACATGCTATGGGTGGCGCACATGTGAGGGGTTGAGCCCACATGCGAGCAAAAGGGTATTATTCATGCTCGAGATAGTGCTTGGGCTATGTTATGCCCTGAATTGATTGCTAAGCTTCATGCTGTGATGTTTACTATATTTGTACCCCTTTTGTGATCTATTTGGACCATGATTGAGGTTACATATAGGTTAATCTCCTGATTGAACGTGATAATTGCTAATTTCATGATGAAATTGTCTGATTTGAGCTATGAAGCACACCTTGCACATGCATACTCTTTAGCATGGCACTTATACCAGTCTAAGACTATGATGTTCAGTGATCATGTACATGTATACCTTGAATATTTGCTCTTTGTGTGACATGGATTGGACTAGTGGCATGTGAACATGCCGTATGGTTGGAATTTAAGACATGTGAACACGCCTTGCGGTTGGTACTTATGGCACGTGAACACGTTGTGCGGATTGTGATTATTGGCATGTGAACACGCCGTGTGGGTTGTGATTATTAGCACGTGAACACACCGTGCGGATTGTGATTATTTTCACGTGAACACGTCGTGCAGATTGTGATTATTAGCACGTGAATACGCCATGCAGATTGTTTATTGGCATGTGAACACGCCGTGCGGTTGATGTTACGGCACGTGAACACGCTGTGCGGTTGATATTATTGCACGTGACTACACCCTGCAGCGTGTGGAGAAGGATCCATCCCCCTAAGGTCACCTCTTACGTTTCTCTCTTGATGGTGTACACGCGGTTTGAGGAAAGCTAATTAGTGGTTTGGTTCAGTTAATGTGTTTACGAGGAAAAATGGGCTAGTGTTTGATAAGTTATTGCATTTCTTCTTTACTTGCCATTTCCTTGATTTGTTCTATTTGCATATCTTCTTTATATGTTGGATTGTTGAGTGATCAGAGTATGTTAAGTTATTGTGTGCAAGGTGGTTTATCTGTTGTTCATGAGTTGGTTATATCATTACTTTGGACTTGTTAGATTCTATGAATTGTATAGGTGAAAAGTGAGTATAATTAATTCTTGCATCTATTACCTTGCCGAGGTTAGTTATGATACTTGCCGAATACATGGGGTCGGTTGTACTCATACTACACTCTGCACATAATTGTGAAGATCCGGGTGTTGGACCCAGTCATGGCTAGTTGAGAGGTGTTGCTGTGAGCACTTTGAAGAGAAGAGATAGAGCTGCATCTCGACCGAAGTCCTGACATCTCTTTTCTTCTTTTAGTACTGTTATTTTCATTCAGACAGTATTTTTATATATATTCCAGACTTGTACTTTTGTTTAGAGCTCATGACACTGTATTTTCCAGTTATGGGAAATTATTTTATTGCGACGCAGTTATTTATGTTATTGGCATTACACTTGTACTATTTTTGCTATTTCTGTTATTAATATCCGTTATTGCTATATTCGGCTTGTATAGGAAGTGCGTTAGGCGCCATCAGGACCAGTTGGTGGTTTTGGGTCGTGATAGCGGAGCAGAAATATACAAGGTGCGACATAAGGGTTGAATAGCAAGGTTACAAGTACCAAGCTAATAACTAAGCTTAAGCAAAGTAAAGCGAGAACAATGAGAGCCATGATGGGGATTGTATTTGGTTCTAAGAGCATCAAAATAATAATTATGCGATGGCCAAGGTCCTAGGATAAAAATTCCTAAAGTATGAACGTAGGGAAGTTATAAACGACTGGGTATTCCAAAAGATGTCGCCTACGAAAGGCATCATGGGATCCGGTAAGAAGGGAAATCTTAGACTGAGATATATGGGGCCTTACCGAGTCATTTGACAGATAGGCAGAGTAGCATATGAGCTTGGATTGCCTCCATAGTTATAGTCAGTCCATAATCCATGCTACGGAAGTGCCTTGGCGACCTCCTTGGGTTGTCCCAGTAGATGACATTCAGATTACAGAGGATGTATCCTATAAGGAGATTCCCGTGGCTAATTTAGATCAATAGATCTGTTACGTTTATCATAAAAAAGGTAGCCTTCTTGAACACATTATGGAGAAATAAGAACATTGAAGAAATAACATGGGAGGCCATAAAGAAGATGAAATCTGTATACCTCTACCAATTTTAAACTGAAGATATGGCTCGAGATGGGATATTATAGCATAGCCCATTTCAAACCAGTAGGCCATGAGTTGTGCTCTTATTTTTGACTTGCATTACTAATGATTAACGGCCGTGTGAGGTCAACTGTTGCTATTTATAGCCATTGGCCCTATGTGGCATGTATAGTTTCTTTCCTAGATGCGTGAAAGTTGGTTTTCATCCATTGTACAGATGAGACCCAAGCAAAATTTTCGTAAGTGTCTAAGAGTTAACATTCGAGAGATGAATGTTCCTAATTGGGGAAGGATGTTACACCCTGTACTTTCTTGTTAGAATGCATCTTAAGTGAATCAGTATAATCCGGAGAGTTTAAGGACCTTTACAAAGATAATGATGAGTTAACACAGGTGTTACTAAAATATCGTCAGGATTGGAGGCTAAATGAATCAAACATTTTATAACCCGTACTTTCAGGGTAAGTCTAGGAGTTTATAATCTGCTAAGGAGTCATGTTCTAAGGTACTTGAATCTATATTTGTTTTTTAAGTTTTGAAGTCAAACAAGTTGTAAAATAAAAGTCGACAAAAGTTGTCACAAGATACGTTTTTTAATCTTACTGGAATTTGGGTCTAATGTACCTGAGCTTATCTCTCAATATCCTTGAAGTTATGGGGTAATCCACCACAAAATTTAATATATATGAGTCTAGTTTCCAACGCATTAAACTGTTTGTTGATACGACATTGGAGTAGAGAGATATTCGCGTTTTAGCGAGACTGCGCAGGCAGCCCCAATGGTACCCACTTAGGGCGGTGGAAATATTCAAATATATATCAAATGCCTACAGCTCATTTTCATTCGTACTTTTCACTATTTCAAGTCCAAAAATACACCCAAAACCATCTTTAGCAAGTTCATGAAGATCCAAGAATGAATCCAAGTGTTTTGATCCAAGATCGACACTAAAGATTAGTGTAGGTGAGGGATAAAGCTTCTATGTTGTTGTTGTGACGTTAAGGATTGTTGTGAGTCAAGAGGAGCTGGGTTTCAGGTGTAGTTGCTTTATAAGGTAAGTATATTATCTCCTTGATAGTGCTTAAGTTTATTCAAGTGTTGGTTGAGTTATTTGAATAAAAAAGTACTAGTTAGTGCTTGAAATAGCATGAGGTGTTGCTGTCTTTTTGCTGGACTGTTTTGTGGTTGTGTATATGGCTGGTTGTGGCTGGAAATTTTGAGAAATAATTTGATTGTGTTATGGCTATTTTTGTTAAGCATATCTATGTGTGAATTAAGTTGATTGAAGAAGAAAACATGAAAAACAAGAGAATGACGATAAAGGTTAAGGTACTAGGTGTGTGGATTATTTTTGAAGATTATTCTTATGATATTTTGGATGAAAATGGTATGGTAAGCATACATATGATGTTATAGTTGTTGTAGGAAGATTCATGGAAATTGAGTAGGATTCAAGTTATATTTAGTTAATCATATATCGAGTTTTTCGCTCAAAATGGTTGTTGAAGTAATCAAAAAGCTTATTGTAAATTGTGTTGTTGTTGTTTGGTTTGTTTAGTGACTTGTAGTAACTTATGGGATGTAGTTGTAACGACCCACCGGTGTTTTTGAGAATTGGCATCCCGTTCGGTAGCTTAAGGTCTCGAGAAGCTTCGTATTATGTATTATAACTTGCATGTGTGGTCGATTTCAGTGTTCGGATGATTCAGGATTGATTTGGAAGAATGATCCTTGTTTTATAAGTGTAAGCGGCAAGAGTTGACCGGAGATTGAATTTTATGTAGACGACTCCAGAATGGTATTTTGATGATTCCAATAGCTTCGTATGGTGATTTGGGACTTAGGCGTATGTCCGAATTTGGATTTGGAGGTTCGTAGGTTTATTTGATGCATTTTGGTGAAAGTTTGAAGTTGAAAGTTTGAAAGGTTGAGAGGTTTGACCGGGAATCGACTTTGTTGATATCGGATTCGGATTGCGATACCGGAAGTTTGTATAGCTCCATTATGTCATTTGGGACTTAAATGCAAAATTTGAGGTTATTATGAATTTATTTGATATGATTCGGCGCCAGTTGTAGAAGTTAAAAGTTCATTAGATCATTAGGCTTGAATCGATGTGCGATTCATAGTTTTGGTGTTGTTTGATATGATTTGAGGCTTTGAGCGAGTTTGTATTGTGTTTTGAAACTTGTTTGTATGTTCGGACAGGGTCCCGGGGGCCCGGGTGTGTTTCGGATGGGTTGCGGGCCATTTTCTCATGTTTTGAAATGCTGGTTCTATTATCTGGTTTCCTTCACCCCGTTCGCGTCAACAATATGGCGTTCGCGTAGTGTAATTTAGAGGCAGGCACTATTTGTTCTTCGCATTCGCAAATACCTGAACGCATTCGCGAAGCCTGGAAGACTTTTGTCTTAGCGTTCGCATGCAATGGTCCGCGATCGCGCAGAAGTAAGGCGGGAAGGACATCAGGCTACTTTTTCTTCGTGTTGCGAGTACACAGACGTGTTCGCATAGAGTTTGACGACCTTGGTCATCACGTTCACGACCTCAGTGTCGCGTTCGCGAAGCACGATTTAGCAACTGAAGGTTTTGATTTTCGCGATCGTTCTTCGATTGCGATGTATAATTCACTATGCAGAATATAAAGTACTCTATTTCGAGGGCTTTTCACATTTTATCACTTTTTGGGTTAGAGAGCTCGGTTTTGAGCGATTTTTGGGGGGAATTTTCCTGTTTTGTATTGGGGTAAATGTTCTTCACCCGGATTTGATTATATTTTTTGATTCCATCTTTGTTTTTATCATTAAATTATTGATTTGAGTTGGAGAAAATTGGGGATTTTTCTAAAAACTTCCTAAAATGTAAAATGAGGATTTGAAGACCGATTTGATGTCAGAATTGGATAATTTTGGTATGGTTGGACTCGTATCGGAATGGGTGTTCAGATTTTGTGAGTTTATGGGTTTTGAGGTGCGAGCCCGGGGTTGACTTTTTAGATTTTATTAAAGATGAAAACTTTATTATTCGGAATTGTGTCATATGATTTTTATTTATGATATTAAGTTATTTTGGCTAGATTTGAGCTGTTCGGAGATTGTTCCACATGAGAAGGTTATTTTAGAGTATTGATTTGATTTCTTTGAGGTATGTATCTTGCCTAACTCTGTGTGGGGAAAAGTACCCCTTAGGATTTGACTTGTTTGTGCTATTTGTGTTATGTGAAAGTCGTGTACACGAGGTGACGAGTGGGTACTCTGGCTTATATGTGGAAATTGACCGATTTAGACTCTTAGGCTTCCTTCATGTATTTATTTGAAATTGTTAGCACATGATATATCTTTTATTTGTGATGTTTACTCTCACATGCTTTATTTGAAATTGTTGTTACATGTCACATCCTTTACTTGTAAAGTTTACTCTTATATGCTTTATTTGAAGTTGTGACCTCTTTTATCATTATGTGACTTCCTTCATTGTCGAGTTATTCTTGATTGAAATTGTTGCTACACGATATCCTTTTGTTGCGCGGGTTATTCTCATGCATTAGACTTAGTTGCTAGTTCGTTCCATCTCTCTCATTGTTAGCCTATTTCATACACTAGAATCCGAAGTTTCCCAATTCATGGAAATACCTTCATTATCGAGTTTATTCTAAGCAATCAATTGAAGTTGAAGTTATTAAAAGTCATTAATCTATTTTCATTGAAGTTTTTTTTTTTTTAAAAAAGGGGTGTTGTTCCTTGTTGAGTTACCTTCCATTCATTTTGTTGTTATTGAGATTCTATACACATCGTTTTTGAGCAGTGGGCTATTTGTTGTGAAAATATTTATATTGTTGGTTCTTTGGAAAGGTTGTGGCCTATGGGCACTTGCGGTACGAGTTGATATGTCGTTTTGTTGTGATGTTAGCACATGGGAATTGTTGTGTAGTTTGGTTGTTTTTATGTGGAGCATAAGGGTAGCATCTCATTGTTGTTGTTATACGGGGCATATGGGTGACATCTTACTATTGTTTATTGTGCAGAGTGATACAGGAGGCTACTGTGTTATCATTTGGGCGGAGCGATAAGGGTGGATATTATACGGAGTGATACAGGTGGATATCAGAGTGATACAGATAGCTAATGATATTGTCAGGGCAAAGTGATATGGGTGGCTATCAGAGAGATAAGGGTGGCAATGTCTGGGATGATGTGTGATGGCCTGGGGCATTATGTTGATGATATTTGTGTGATTGTGTGATTCTTCTTGTGTATGTCATACACGTTATGTGACTTGTTGTGTTGCTTTCAGTGAGCTACTCGATGTCTTTGATATTACTTGTTGACTTGAGCTGTAATAGTACACTCGGACAAGCATACACCGTAGCATGCCACTTATACTAGTTCAGGAGTATGAAACTTAACATTTATTTTTCATGCCCATGTATTCTTGTATTATCTGCTTTTATGTTGATATTGACCCTGTGGCCATGCCAGGTGGATTGTGATATTGTGTCTATGACCATGCTGGGTGGATTGCGATAGTGAGACTGTGACCACACCCGGTGGATTATGATTGTGAGCCTGTGATCATGCTGGACGGATTATTATTGGCACGTGAGTCGTCCGTACGGTTGTGATTAGAAATGTGGGCACGAGGTGCCGTGAGCATATGATCTGTGGTTGAGACTCGTGACTTGTGATTATGAGATGGTGCATCTCGGAGTAATTCGTTGTCAGACCTGTGTTGAAATGGCTTGTTCGTTGGTTGACATTTGTTTCCCTTATATGTTATTGATGGTACTTTAATGGTGTTCTTGTTACATTAATGTTTAAATCATATGTTGATTCTTGTTGCTATTTACAGTTTTCGCTTTCATTATTAGCTTTATACTTTTATACTGCACAGGTTATTTGGCTAGTCTATCGAGGTTAGTCTTGATACTTATTGGGCACCGACTGTGGTGTACGAACACGACACTTCTGCATATTTTAGCGCAGATCCAGGTATTGAAGATTTTAGACTCGGGCAGAGTTAGCTTATTGATCGCGAGGATTCAAGGTAGAGCTGCTTGGTCGTCCCAGTCCCTTGGAGTCCTTTCCTTTCATTGTACTGTCAGCTTGTTATTCGAACAGTAGTGTATTTCGACCTTTCAAATCTTTCCATGTTTTTAGCTAGAGTTCGTGACTCTGTATGACCTAGTTTTGGGAGGTTGTTATGATTATTGCCGCGTAGGCTTATTTCGCTTTTGTTTCGGTATTCATATTAAACTCTGCTAAACATTATCATTGTTAAACTTGGTTAATTGTTGTAAGTAATTGGCTTACCTAGTCATAGAAACTAGTTTCCATCATGATGCCTGTGGTGGTGGAATTTTTGGTCGTGATAGTAGTATAAATAGGGGAGGTGCTGTCCGTTTTATTGTTGATTATTATTGTCGATACGAGAGTGACGATGCTTATATGATGATGACAAAGTTGTTTTACTTATTGTAGACGTAAGAAGATCATACTGAGCTTGCTTGATGATTGGAAAGAAGATTGAAAAGGTATGTTAAGGCTAAACCTTTCCTTCATTTTGGTGTTATGCAATAACTAAACACGTGTGATAACGAGACATTAAGTGAAGTTCGTATTCCTGAATCTATGTACATTATCCTAGTCTCATAAGTTATAGTATTCTCCCTTACCGGGACTATATATTCAGTTAAGTATTGTCTTCTTTTAATCATAGAGCAGAGGGCCTATATATATATATATATATATATATATATATATATATATATATATAT